>JAHQIW010001004.1:0-26449 GCA_019055375.1 Parelaphostrongylus tenuis
CCAAAGGTAGCTATGGCGATTGCATTAGATCTGCTACGGTATATCTATTCTCCTACAAAACGTGCGTAGACGAATACATTAGCAAAGCGGTAGACCACTCCGCGTCCGTATAAAAGAGCACCCAGTTGGTGGATAATTTATGGCACAAAACATTTCTCCAGAAACGCTTCGGGATCAAAACATGTTGGGAAATATTTTGATGTGAAGCTCACTATCCTCACCCAAATTCACAGCATTCAACGACTCTTGAATCTTTTTAAATAATCCGAAAATAATAGCAAAAAGATTGCCTCGCAGTCACGTGTAACGTGTGTCCTCGCTCCTCATCGCAGGCCAATTTTTTCTAGTCCTGAGTTAGGTACGCACTTATCTAAATCAGAACTCTGTGCGGCTTGCCTTTAATAAATAATCGAAAACTTAGAAATAACAAACCGGTAGGTGTTTAGAAAAGAGGTCTGTTTGAAAGTGTTTACTTAATGGATTGCAAATCAGCTTGATCTTTCAAGGCTCTGAGAAAGGGATATATCCAACACGTTGATGCCATCACTTCATTTTACCAAGTGGCGCTCAATAGATTCCCTTAGCAACGACCTAGCGCTTATTCAAAAACACTAAATTGCAAAATTCTATGTCGAGGTGAATGAACGGCGCCGATATTGGAAGTTGCACCCCATACCCTTTGCTCTCTAGAAAAAATTACAGTTCAGAGTTAGTTTTCCCTAGAATTTTTGTAATGAATCAATTCTTCGAATAAATATTTAGGAAGATTTCTTTTATGTGACTTTCTTTGATAAACTATACTTCAAAAACAAGATACTTTTGTTTTCAGTGTATGCCTTTTTCTCCTGTGTACGTAGCAATGAAGCACTGCCGATTTGTACTAAATGGGTATTTTTGATAAATCAAAAAGCCGCCTCTTATTGAATCGGCATAATATATGCAAACTCTCACAAACAGTTTTTTAGCCCCCAATGTGCCTTTCTCTTATATATGCATCTAGACGAGCACTTGCGCGATCGCATGACTTTCGGAGTATGTGTTCTTTTATTCAAAAGCAAAGTGATTTACTCGTTCGGCTTAGGTATTCATGACCTCGTATCTTACAAGATGTCAAATAAGCTGCACCTGAACGCTTACAGCTCTATTTCTATACCGTTGAAACGAATTACGCAATCCTCGCTTCACATAGATAGATGACTACATTGGCAGTTTCACACCAATTTGCAATATATCTTGCTAAGTGGGTTATCTACAGTTCCTACATAGTTTTCTAAACCATTAGTTTAGAACCACTTCTAGAGTGGAATTTACTTCGTTTGTTTCAAAGATAATTTGAAAGGCATCTTTCCATTTCGGTTTGGAGTACTACAGTTTCGTGGGGTCTATCTCTCCCATTCACCGTGACGTCAGCGGCTGTTCTTCAATAGCTATTTCAGATTGCTATATGTCGCGTCGAGTGTAGTGAATGGCTCTTTTTTCCCTTCTAGTTCTAAGCGAAACTTGTACCTGTTTGGTACGTGACTCCGGCAAATTTTTCTGTTTGTGATTGATGAGTATAAACGTAGTGCGCTATTATATCTTTATTGCACTAGTACACTATAAGTGCAGTGCAATAGTGTAACAAAAAAATATCCTGCGTGATCTGTCTTAACGGTAGGAATGGATATTGTATGATTGCGAGTACAATTTATGAAATCTCCTGCGCTCACCTCATCAGTGCCATGCGCCCCCGCTAACCATCTCATATCGTAGGGCAGGTCAGGCTTAGAAGGAAATGACCTGGCAAAGTGAGATCTTGCCTGAGTTTTTTATTTCTACTAAATCTCGAAGACGACTAAATCTGCCTCTCTGAATAAATGAAAGTATGAAAAACGAGGTTCCCAAAAAACATTCGAAGCAAAGAGCAAAGTTTGTATCATCCTGTTTTATTCTACCTTTTCGAATGATTAGATTGGTCAAGTTCAAATCGTTCTCTTTTTGAGATGCTTTCTGATGGGGGATCTTCCTACGCATTCTTTCCTCTTCATCTTCCTTTTTCCATAAAATCCTATTTACTTTTTCTAAACATCTCAGAGTTTATATGAGCACCATTTACACGACAGTGACTCTCCTACAGCTCATCTCTCTGAGTGATTTTGGGTCTTTTTGGTTTTATGATTTTGAGATACTACTGCACTATTTACATGGTGATATAGACAACATATCACTGAAATCCTAATAGTGCGGACACGCTTACTACTTTGAACCTCTATATTCTACGCCTAGCTTTTCTGATAGTCTCCTAACACTATTGAATTAATAATGGGCGAAGATACATCAACACTTAGTCATCTTCAAGTCTGAGTTCTTCGTTGTTGTTCTCAACTATGAAAAGAGCATCGTTCTACGCAGATCATGCTCTTTGAATTTTTACTTACAATTTTCCGAAAGCTTCTGATTTTCGCATAGTTGATCTATAAAACAAATGGATCTAAGCAGGATACGTGATTGCTTGACGAAAAATAAAACAAAATCACAGTTGTTAGTGATGATTTGAATCTTAGTAATTTTTGAAATGTAAATTCATCATTAATTTTCAATGTTGTTCTTCTTGCGTTCATTTTGTGCTAAACGTTTGTTTCGAACTCATCTCGTACTCGATCGCTTTCAGAATGATGTCATTTCTATCATGTGGGAAGCTCACCAGGCAACTGGTACGAACGATATATAGTCAAACAATTAATAATCTGAAGATTAATAGAGATACAAAAGTTATTATACAGGTATGTTTTATTATAATACCAGAGCCTTTAGCTGTTTTCTGTTGTTCATGACAATATTTCAAAAATTGTTAAAATACTATTTTTTGATTTCTCAAGCTAGCGACGTATTTTCACTTTTTTTGGTTATGCCATTGGCGTCTACAATGAATGTTGATTGCAATTATCGTGCCTTGAGAAAGTAGAGGTGTCTAAATTCGCGAGCCTCTGGATCTTTTAGGGGTTCACAGGAAAACAGGGGACATTCCACGGGAAACAAATGATTGAGTATGGAACAAAGGTGGTGGGAGGAGTGTCACCAAATAAGGTAAATGCCTTTTTTTGCGGGATTTCTTGAATCATGTTTGTATAAATTATTTTTCATCACTAACTTTAGCTTCAGATAATCTTTTTACATGTATTGTTACTCTATTTGTACTCGCTTCGTTTACAGATTGACTCCTCTAACAATCTTTTCTTGAAAAACCAACAATCTTTCTATCGTGATCTTCAGGCAGGATCTAAGCATCTCGGCTTACCAGTATTCGGTTCTGTAGGCGAAGCAAGAGAGAAGACTGGATGTAATGCGACAGTCATCTACGTTCCACGTCAGTTTGCTGGGGCTGCGATTGAAGAGGCAGTAGATGCTGAAGTATGTCTATATGGCTCAGTCATGCTTATCTGCGTAATCTGAATCTGTAAGACTTTTAGGTCGAGCTGATTGTTTGCATTACTGAAGGTATCCCACAACATGACATGGTTTGCACAAAAAGCAAGCTTCTAAAGCAGAGTGAGTATAGTTTTGCAACTCCCCATGAAATTGTGTAGACCTGACAGTAAAATGAATAAAATTAATCGTTTCTGACAACTTAGATGGATTCAGGAATGCTGTGTGATTTTCAGAACTCTAAAGCTTAGACGGGAAACGAACTCACCTTTTACCCTAACCGGTAAGGCATACTTATAGTAGTTAGCAAAAAAGTCATACAGAGTAAACGGTCTTGGTAGCATAGTGATTATCATGCGTCCATAGTAGCATAAAGCACAGTCCAACTTCCAAATATGGTTGAAATTTTGCACAAATTTCAGAACTCTCAGGTATATAAAAGTCAGTTTGCTACTCATGCCGGAAGGCCGAAACACGTGTCTACCATTACATTAGTGCCTTAACTGTCTTGATGAAATGCTCAAAATATGCTGCAAAAACGTGTTAATTTTGAGCGAGGTTTATAGCATATATATATATATTATATATATATATGTATATATATATAAATCCATTTGCCGACGATAAAGGTTATCATGACCTTCAGCTGGGAGCACCGTTCGGACGGTTACGAAGAATGGTGCGTGCTTTGATAGAAACAGGTTAATTAAGTTTTCAGAGGAACATTATATCAATAGACGATAAAATATCATTGATGTGACTGCTGCACGAATAATTCAGCAAGATAGATGCTATTGCTTCCAAAAATCTTGCCTTTTCCAAAAGAAAAAACCTACATCTTTGCGAAAAGAATTGATTTCCGAAGCACGTTTTACTAGTGAATGAAAGATTACGTTCTGCAATAGCAGTCCTTATTTCCTATCCCGTGGTGGATTTTGAGAATTATATAGTTGAGTTCCGACTCTTATAAACTTTTTTGCCAAAAAAAAACTAATTTATCTTTGGAAGCACATTTGTGAGCGTATATCTAAGGAGATTAATGCCCAAGTATCATGAAATCCTTACTTTTGAAAGCAGTTTCTTTCACATGCAATCGTATTTGAAAAATTGCGGTCGTGAGCTTTCAGTTTTTTAAAAAGGTTATTCCACCACATTAATAGAATTCATGCGATAGTTGGAAAAATAAAAATTTTGGAACCAAGGTTGATTGTAAAAAGAACATCTTCTGCTTGTGCTACGCAAAAAATAAAACTGTATTGCGCTTGCCACAATCCACCCATCCTTTCAAATTACAGCGGATTTATCAATTTGTATATGGCAGAACTTTATATCAAGGAGATCTTATCAGTGCAAAAACTTGATGAAATATTATTAGACAGGCTTTGATAAACATAGTTTTGATAGAAAAAATGCTCAGCTATCTTAAAAGCTCTCTTTCCATTATGAAAGCTACAATCTTGAAAAAATGCCTTTTTAAATTTCCTTAAGAAAATGCATGCTTCTAAGCCATATTTTACATAGTGCTGATATTGTTAACACTTCATCAATACATTCATCAACAAAAAACAATCGGTAGCAACAACATCAAACAAAAACATTGACAAATAGTACAAATCTTCAGAAATGCACGAGTTTTCCTCGGTACTTTTCCGTTATCTGCACCCTGTTTGAACACTTTAGTAAAGACGTATTTTCTGCTTCTATTTTGAAAGTAATTTAAAATTTGATAACTGGAATCAATTTAATTCGAATGATATATTTTCTTTCTAAGATGGCTTGCGTTTTGCGCTCTAATAGTCGAATCAAAATTTTGTTCTTAATGAGGATTCCTCACCGGATAAAGTTTTCTGTGTAAACAACAATTATCATTTAAGAGCTGCGATAGCTAGAATCTTAGCGATTTCAAACATAATTGATTCTAGAGAGGACTCCTTAGAGCACTGTAACAGTCAAAAAAAGATTGGGTTTCGCACTTCAAGAGTGGCATGTCGCGACATTAGCCCCGTCACCGCGTTTTTGCAGCATATCAATCACCTGCAAACGTAATCTTTCTTTAACTGCTGCAGTGCAAAAAAATTTTTTTCCAAAACTAATCTGCTATGGGAATTCTCAAGACTTAAGGTATCGCACAACTGTTAAAAGTTTAGTGGAGAAGCTTCGTTAAGTGAGAAATGCTTGAGTGTGTAAGGTATTTATCTTTACGATTAAAGCGCATTAAGGAAGCCATTCTTAAAAGATGCACTTTGAAATTGTGAAGATTATAGCTGTCAAACAATCACAAGAACTCTCAACAAATTGGAAAACGTGTTTTTCAAGAGGTCAAAATAGGACGCCGACATCGCAAGGGATTTTGCAGATTTTTGTTTGCATTTGCAAATTTGCGAAACCTAATATTCTTTTGACTGTAACAGCGCTTTAAGAGCCCTCTTAAAAACCAAAAACGCCGTTGAGATTGCTAAAATTTTCCCTATATAATAATTATTGATTGTTTTTGAAAGAAATGTTATCTGGCAAGAAATGCTTGAATGTGGAACAAAATCTTATTGCATTTGTTACAGCTCAATAAATAGGCCGTTCGAGAAATGTGTTACGTCGTTCAAATTGACTTCATTCAAGATATCGAATGTTTTCCAATTTTCCAACAAGTTTCACAAAATCTAAAAATACGTTTTTACTAAAGAGCTCAAAGGAGTAGAGATAATGGAAGAACCGCATCTCTTTATCTTTTCATCGCATAGCATAGTTATAAATAAAGAAGTTGGACGAAATTTTACGTGATTTTCAGTTAGTATGATGAGTTCTACGCAAATTTTGCAAAAAAGTCTATGAAAATTAAAAGAAATTCAAGATACATTTGATTGAATCGCTTGCAAGTATGAATAGAATATCGTAGAAATGTTCCATAAAGGTTTTGAATATAGCCTTTTCATTAATATTTGATTTTTTACTTGAAACTAAGGGTTGTAAATGGAACAAATACGTTACTGCTATGAGATATAGAAATTTTATTTGTTGACGAAGAAGCATAGATTGGGTTCTTTTTGATTACAAAAGGACAAATGAAAAACCAACCTCATTCGCTGGAGAAAATTTTCCTAGGAGTGTTTAACCATTTGAAAGCTGAGACTTTAGGCTACAGCCTCACTTCGTCGGTTCTTGAAAAAGCCTTTTCTTAACCTTTCTATAGCAGGAGATCTCTTGTGTAGCAGAGGCGCATATTTCTCCCCGGACAGAGCTCTCTCTTCGGACTATTCGTAGTCATACGATAGGTTGATTGTTCCTGGTTCCAACGCTGTTCTTTTATCTTCAAGAGACCGATTCTCTAGAACGCAGCAGGTGGAATAAGTTAAATATCTAATTGCGACCAAGGGATCTTTAGCCAGTTTATGTACAGTTGGTTGAGGCAGCCACGTGCGCTGAGGCGATGTCGTAAAACCGGTGTAAGATCTATCGATCATCGCGCCAGCGCACGTGGCTCCTCAGCCAGCTTCGCGTTGACTGGCTAAATACCCCATTAATCGCAGATAGGAATACAACATATTTTGGCTGCTGAGTTTCAGAGGAAGGTCTCATCAGGACATAAACGCACGTCGGAATCAGAAACGATTGGGCTATCGTATGATTTCCAAAAATCAAAGAAAAAGCTCTGTCCGGCAAGGAATATGCGCATCTGCAACGTTAAAAGTCTGCTTCTGTAGCAACGTCAAGAAAAGACTTTTTCGAGAACCGGCGCGTGGGGCTGTAACCTGAAGTCTTAGCTTTCGAACTGCTACTAACACTCCTATGAGAAGCTTCTCTTCAGTGAATGAGGTCGTTTTTCATTTGTCTCAATACGAACCGAAAGAATTTAATTTTATTAGAAAACTGCCACAATACAATAGAAGCGTGCTCCGGCAGCCTGTTTTCGGAGCCGTCCAAACCGCCCGCCAGCCAAAAATGGCTCGGTCTGCAACATATATGTATATAAATATATAATAATAAATAAATATTTTATATTTATCTGCACGACCCGTCATCACAATTTTTATTGTGTGGATCCCAGTACTTCTAACGCTCGATTCGTTTTTTGTTTTCTCCTTGAATGACGCAGAATACTGGTCAAGCATGTATCCTTGCAATCCTGTGGCGTTCTATAGGGCGTTTTTGTTGGCTGCGGAAGGTATAGAGAGTAGTGCTCGGCTCCACGAGCGTCGTAACCATTCGGCCACGGTTCCTCTAAATAATATATAAATAAATAAATCTGTATATGTATATATACCGACGTATAAGCGTAAACGAAGCAAACAACAATTTTTAGATAAACGCGATAATTATTTTTGAGCCTGCATGTGTTCCATTATGGGCACTTATGCACTGCATTACACGCACTTCGGGCTTGCCCACTCTTAAGTTACACAGTACCTTACATCTTTGTCAGTCTCTTTTGAAAAAGAGTCCTCTTGCATATAGGAATCGCCGAGATACAATTGTCATTGTTAGACACATTTTCCATTGAATATACTAGTAATTACAGCTTCTCATGTTATTGAGAAGATAATAATGAAATTGGCATAAACGGTTCCCAATATTCAATTTTAAGGACAACACAATATTAAACCTTTCAATCAATGGCGCTCACCTAAATCGTCGATGATCATTGAAACATGAAAGAAATTTGATTGGCGAGTAACAATTGCCACATTGATGGAGATGTTGATCTCCACCATCGCTTTCAATAATAACTATATTGCAACTAATTATAAAGCCCGACCCGTTTTTATACAGAAATTACAGGCAAATCACGCTTGTTAGGTCCAAACTGTCCTGGAATAAGTGCGGCAGGCGAATGTAAGATTGGTATAATTCCTGGACATGTTCATAAAAAAGGCTGCATAGGTGTGGTTTTTTTCTATCGTCTTTTTTAATTATAGAACTCTGTATGTGAATAGCAGCGTTATAGGGGGCAGCAGCTAGGTAGAAATTATTCTCCGTGTACGAAACTATAGTCCTTCCAATGACAAGGTTTACTGGGTGAGTTGTGAAAGGGGGATTCTGAACAAACTGAAACATGCCTCTGAGCTCGTTTGAGGATTACTTCTAATGATTAGCAAATGCTTGGAGCGCTTTGAATTCTTTTCATGCGATGGTCTTTCACTTGCCACCCATCTCCACTTCCCTTCAATTTTCAGTTCTGCATTGCATTGACTCAATATAGAGTTCTTTTCAACATATTGTTATATCGTCACATCACATGCACATTGAATAGTGACGTACATTTACAGTTTTTAGGTATTGTGTCTCGGTCGGGCACGCTAACATATGAAGCTATACATCAGACGACTTTGATGGGACTTGGGCAGACCTTGTGTATAGGTATTGGTGGCGATATTTTCAACGGCACCAACTACATTGACTGTTTAGAGGTGTTCTTCTCTGACGAAAACACCAAGGGTTTGCATTTTTCTTTCTTGATATCAAGAATTGCAGAGTAGAAAATTTCATCACTGGGCGTTTTGTTTGATCCGTCTAAACTATGTACAGTTGACTCGAAAGAGTTCCATTTGTTCACGTTTCACTATCGCTAACGGAAGTTAGTAGCAGAAAAATTTACAGCCGATTTTACCTCTCATTTTCCAATTGAATAATTTGCAATTATGAGTAAGCGCCCCCTATATAGCGAGGTATTTAGGTGTGATCCTTATTGGTGAAATTGGTGGCATGGCTGAAGAGCAAGCGGCAGCCTTTATTAAAGAGCAATACCACAAATCATTGGGAAAACCAGTGGTCGCATTCATTGCCGGCGTAACTGCTCCACACGGTAAACGCATGGGTCATGCTGGAGCAATTATCGATGGAGGAAGAGGTGTGCGTGGATGCTTTCCTACTTTATGTCACATCACTACTTTATGTCCCTACTTTATGTCACTTCGTAATTATGTCTACGTTGTCATTTACTCCAGGTATGGCTAGTGATAAAATCGAAGCTCTCAAAACAGCTGGCGTCCTGGTTACCGACTCACCTGCGGAATTGGGAATGGCAATGACAAATGCGCTCGAACATGGAGTTCCTTAAGCTTTCTATTTACTTTTTTGTCAAAGTTTTATGATTGAAATCAATGGCGGTTTCCATTCACAATGGTAATTGCTGTTACCATATCACACAGGATCAATGTTTCCCCAATATCGCTTGACCCTTGTGCATCTTCTGTAAACGTGATTAGTAAATTATCAAATTCAATACTAGACTGTCCAGTGAATTTGGTAGTTTGGTAGCTGGTACTTGGTCAATCATTTCTCAAAGGCATATCACAAGAATGGTAGTCAGCAGTTTCTTTATTAAACAAGGATTCAGTTATTTTGAAAGATATTGTTACATATGCTCTGTGACCGCCCTAAACTACGCAGTCGGCAGACAATCACTGTGACAAAAGGGCATGGTGATTCTTCCACCGTACAGTGAGTGCAAATAGTTTGCCGTCGATTCCCATATATTGGGTTACATCCCGAAGAACTGACTGAACGAAAAGGCACCGTGCAACTGACGGGGCTATAGAACCGAAACATGTGTCTTGCACTGTATAAGTATATCAAGAGACTCATGAAGGGCTGAAGACATGTGACCAGATCGTATCGTTCTATGGTGAGGTTTCAAATAGTCTTTGGAAGGTAGTAGCCTCCATATAATGCTTTAAGAGCAATAAGAGAAAGAACATCACGTTTAACACTCGTGGTTTTCTTCGTACATAAGAGTTATAAGTGAGTTAAAGCATATGAACGTGTACAGAAAACTACGAACGAAGTATCGAACCAACATCAAAAATCTGATTTTAAGGTTGTGAGGAGACATTATCATTCCACAGAAAGGACTTCCATGAAATTAGTTGGAAAAATGTTACCTGGTAGAAATGATCTGAAAAGGCTCTTTCTGAATGAAGCTTCCCAATATAATATCAGCAATCATTCAAAAGCTTAAATCCCAAAAAATTCAAAAGTACTTTTTCTTTTATCAAAAGCCTTGCAAAGCTGTAGCATCCGAGATAAAAATGTGTTCCACGCGCGTTGCGCGTTATCGCGAGAATTTTTGTTGTTTACTTGAAGTTTCTTTCCACTCTGCAAGATTTTCAAGCTTTTTTGAATGTTTTCGAATGATATAAAAACACTGTTCTAACGTTCTAGTGCTTAGTCTTTTCATCTTCTATATATATCGCTAAATAAATCCTCTATAAGTCTAAGTCTAAACAACCAAAGCCCAAGCACGAAAAGCATATGAACGTTCTGAGAAAATTTTCAAGCATCAGACTGACATGCTTTACCTAGATTTTTTGTCAAAGCGGAAAGTATTTTTTGAATTCGATAACAAAAATCGCACTCCACATATAAATTGCTCCTACGAGGTTTATCGATCGCAATATCGATCCACACTTATTACAGATCCAAGCAGACTTATTTCCTGATACAGTGCCACAAAACGGTCTCTTTAGCAGACAAGCACAGTGTTGGAATTGCCGAATCTACACTGTCGAATGGCCACTAATAGTTCAAGGGAAGCGAACGGTAGTGTACGTTAGAGCGCGATAAGAGCGACGCGTATGAAACATAATTGAATGCCACAGCGCAATGAGTTCCTATAAAGCAAAAATCGACTTCTGAACCGCTCGTGATTTATGTTAACGAATGATCACAGAAGTCTGGTGGAAAGTTTTTGTACTGCAAAAATCTTCATTCAAAAAATCCTTGCCCGATAACGGAAATTATCCGCATAGTCTTAGTAAAAAGAACGTCCATGTCTCCAAAATTTTTCTACGTTTCAGTATGAAAGCTATTATAAGAAAAGTCACAATGAATCAGAAGGAAATTGTTGCACTAAATTTTCTATTCTCACACTCTTTTTCTTAAAACGGTTACTTGAAGCAACTATCGCTTGGTACTTCTTTAACACGCACTGAATCGTAGTTAATCATTTTCTTATATGAAGAAATTTATTCTAGAAGTCTTGTGATTCATTGCATCTGGTTAATCCTATCTGTTAACTGTGTGTCACATGGTAAACATTTCAATAATCCAAAGGTCACCGGCTCGCTAGTCGCAAACGCTGCAGTTGGATGCCCCCATAGTGAAGTGATGTTGACAAACTGAAGCCATAAAGCTGAAGTCGCTCTGCCTAACTTGCCCGTAAATGTCAAACATCGATGATCAAAAGAGATAGTTCAAAGATGGCGCCCTCTGCTTTGGAGTTTGTTGCGAACCAAAGCCCATTAATCCAACTGGAACACACCCCCTCGAGCACCGTATAAATTATGGAATCCAAAAGGCAGAAACATTCAACGACACCCTCAGCCCTGTATAACAGCCACCTCATCCTCTACACTATGCCACCGACTAGCAACCAAACCATCACGCTGATGTAATGCGGAAACATCCACAATGGCAGCAGAACATACTGACTATATTATGTCTGGTTCGACACCGAAGACGAGGTATACAGTCCTACATATAATCTTCCTCCTGACTGATGTTGAGCGACATCACTTTGTAACCAGATCACGGCCCAGCAAGTCATACACATACCCATCCCTAGAATACGACCTTCGATACAAACATTCACGGGACGGCCCTAGCAGCATTTCACGCTCAGCCACTTTGTCGTTTCCTGTAGTTGACCCTTTCTCTCCGTGTAGAACGAGTCATCGTTATCTTTTCTAGTGTATTGTTAATACACATCTTTACACAGTTGCCGTCTATTATCATTCTAATTCTAGTATTGTAATGTTTGTATATTTCAGGTTGTTGTTTAAGTCCTATTATTCGTATTATTCAACCTTCGCCATTCGTATGAAGAATCATAAGATTAGTACTTGAACACATGAAGTCCTACGTGACAGTTAATGTTCAATCCAGTGTACAACAATAGCAGAACCGACCAGCTCACCAAACAAGCGCCACTAATCAAATCACTTGGCACCCAACATGCATCTCATAGCATCTATCAGTCAGTTAACGACACTTTGGGTTAAATTCATTTGCCAAATCAAGCATCACATTCCCTGAACCTTTTTATAATACGGTACATACACCGCTGGGAATCACAAAGACTACCTAAAAGACAATTTCAAAGCCTGGCAGTACGGTTCAGCGATGGAGTAGTGGTAGCACTCGTTCGGTATGGGTGAATCACGAGTTCAACTCACACCTAATATAAGTGTATTAAATCCCGCTTGACATTCTTAGGTGTATATGTTTGAATTCATGCCATTTTTCATTTGGCCTACTAACTAGAGGTAGGTGGGAGTTTAAGCGTCATCCCTCACAAAGAGTGTAGGCAGTTTTACACCTGATCTCACGGTGGACAGTTTCTCTCAGATAAAGAACATTCATGAATGCAATCAGTCTTCACTTATATCATAGGTAGCTCGTTTACTTATGAAAATGACGTTACATATGCAAGCTTAGGCATGAAGAAGGAGAAATTGCCGAAACGCCACGCGTGTATTTTGAAGAGGTCATGTCAATCTCGCATATGCTTTGAAGAAAGATCAGTTCTACAGCTGAGAGTAAGAGAAATCGAAACGTCTTCACACTCACCGCGAGGCAAAGAAATGAATGAGAAGCGCTTTGCAGTCTGCACTACTCTAAGCTTCAAGGCAAGTTGCTCAAGTATTTGAGTAAGCCAGATAAGTTCTTGCAAGAGATATTGCATGGGAAAAAGATGTTCATGATACAAATGCAATGCAACAAGGATCAGCTACGAAGTCGAGTGATTTGAAAGCAGATTATCATAATCAGTATAGTTTAGAACAGCAATGTGATTGGCTGTCTGTGGTGGGTGAAGCATCTGCGCGGAACGACTGAAGGAGATTAGTAGATTATGAAACCGATGTGGTTATTAGGACAAAGCACGCCATCAATCAATGACATATAAGGTCTTACAGAGTATCAAGTGATAAATGGAGATTCATCTTATCGACTGTGTTTGAACGTCGCTGTAAACACTCATAAGGTTTTTAAGAATGTTTAGAGCCTTTTCGTGGTTGGCATGTAAGACCATACGTACGATGCGGCGGTATCGTCCGCTTCCACTACTATATGACAGGGATGAGGAGACGTTTGGTAATAGCACGTGATATTGTGCTATCACCATTTTCTTCAGTCGATCACTTATGGCTCCTACTTAATATATTGACATCCTACCAATCGACTGTTTTCAAATCTTGCATAAACACCCAAGTACGTAAGCCGCTAGCACATCAACCTTAAAAAGGCCCTAAGCATTTTTACGTACTATATCGATTATTAATATCGGAATTTAAAAACATTCTGTAATATGGATTTCTACATATTCACCTCTAGCCTTAACCCTCGGGTGAAAAAATGGTAATAACAGAATATCACGTGATATTATTATAAATAACTACTCTCTCTCTCATCCCTGTATATAGTAAGGTTCACAGTGGGTATGGGCCACTGATAAAGCAGGCGATACCAAGGGGACCTACTCATGGCTCTGACGTTTCATTCTCGGAAAGCCTCTAGGCACTCTTTCAGGCAAAGCAAGTAAAATTTTCGTAATTAATGTTAGATGACATCACTACACACAACAACGGTGCCATCATGGACTTTATTATGAATGCCGCATGATAAATGACTGAATGACAAATGTGATCTTCATGAAAACGACGATAAAAGTAGTCTACGGCCTCCTTATCGATATTCTTAAGGTTTACTTTGCAGTGTTGGGACAATACGTTATGAAAGATAGGTGAGCTCTCCTTTTTGGTTATGCCTATTTATAAGAAACTTACAGTCGAGTTCGTCTGCCTGCAAATCCAAATCTGCGCATTGTCCATATAGATACTTACTAGTCACTTCGGTGAAGACGACGAAGGCAATGAGCAGAATGCAGCCCCACACACTCACGCCGATATATACCTGCATAAACTCTCCATATGGAGTTTTATAACAACATATCTTCATCCATATATGGATGCAACAAATTTTGTAGAAGTACAATATGAGGTCGAGTTACGAACTACATGGACATAAATTAACGTTCATGAAATCACTCAAAGAAAAGAAATGTTCTTGGGCTTTCCGCTTTGCTCATATATTCAGGTTACACTATGTAATTATGTGACTTTATTCTTCCAGCATTTTGATGTCTTCGTCTTCTTCGGAGGCGATGCTTCAAGTTGTTTGCCCCAGCAACTGACTTTTCCGATGTGAATTTTATTGGGAATAATTTGACCATGTATGTCTTTTCATATATCTTTTTTCAACGTTTATGTGGAGAGACTTTCGTGGCGGAAGACGAAAACCGACAAATGTCAGTTGCGCAGAAGGGTCTCTGTTTTCCATGGTGCGCAGATTTCGTTGCGAAATGGCATTGCAGTGTACCCATTTGTTCCCTATTAAATCACCTCAAAAAGAATTATCTCACATCACTTGGTCATTCTTTCTCTTCATCGTTTGCCTAAAAAAAATTTAAAATCATTAACGGATGCTCAAAAACTTGTGCGGCTGATTAGTGAGAAAACACGTTTTCTAGAACCGATTCAGGAATTACATTGCAAAAAGTCCAAAAGAAAATCAGTCAAAAATGATCTATGACCATATGTGTGTGAACGAATTTGTTTAGATAGAATATTCTTTTCAGGATACCGCTATGAGGACCGTTACACAGATTCTACTATTTGTCATAAAAGGGAACTGAGAGAAGTGTTTGTAGCAATGCAAGTATTCCTACTTGCATACTTGGAGTTGGATCGATCTTCTATAGCATTGTTCAAAACGTCCATTCAACTGTAGACTTTCTGCTCTTATCTGATGTACTTTCTCATGTCTATTGTAAACGGATTGAATGATTTCGTTGTGGAAACAGTCCCATCTTTGTCTGGTGCACTTTCGTACGCAGAAACTGCTCTATCAGATTGCACTGAGTAGAAATCTTGGAATCTCATCGTAATTCCACCTAATCTACAAGCAATAAAAGCAACATCATTAGCCATTTTCCAATAACTGAAATCGCGCAACTCTCCACCTCCTTCTTTCTTTTTTGCTCTAGGTTGCACAGCCATTGTTATAGCTGTCCACATTGCAGCACGATACTAGCCACTGCTGTAGTTTTGTTTTAGTCAGTCACAGGTGTATTAAGAAAATCCCATATGTATAGCCACATTTTGCAGCACCATCGCTCCTTGGACTGAGCATGAAGTGGTTCTTCTATTTCCTTACTGGTGTTAGTGTTGTACTGGTAAGTAAAGCTTTTCATTAGGTGAAGGCACTCACTAGAGTTATCGTTGATACTTTAGGCCTGTGAAAGCAACAGATACCCCTTGAGAAGCTGGAGGCCCTGGTCGAAACCCACGGTATGTAGAAAGCCTTGTAACCCAAATAATGGTGAACAGGAAAATCGCCCTATCACTGGCACAACTGAAGAAGGTGATGGAAGCGGTGAGCGTGATCCAGGAGAAGATATCTTACAAGATGGTATAGAAATACGAGTGGCAAGGCTAAAAAGAGAAGCGAATTCAACAGTTGCTGGACATGTAGCGGAGGTGCAGGTAAAGAAGAAACAGTATGATCATTCAAGATCACTGAGAAGTCTTTCAATATAGAGCAATTATTATTAATTGTTGTAGCCCTTTAAAACATTATGCAAAATAAATGAACGCATCAACAACGACGCAATTCATATTTGTTTCCGATTTTCATGTACGATAACTTCTCTGACTGCTTATTTTGTCTTGAAAAATTTCGTGGTACACTTTTTCGATGATTTGCGGCCTCGTGTGGCTAGTGAATGATGTTCTAAACCCCTCAAGCTTTAACGGTGAATTCAGTAGTATCGTGGCGAACTGATCTCTTAGAGAGCATTGACTTGAGTTAGTTGTCAGATGCGATAGTTCGTTATTTTGAGACAGATTGCTCAACTGTAGGCAAATTTGCCTCCTAGTCAGGAACTTAGGTTAACATTTTATCGTAGAAACGAAAGTGCAATTACAGCAATGTAGGAATATGTCGGTATTAGATCTGTATTTGAGCCTACAACAACAGACGAGGCAAGTGTGAGTTCGCTTTAATGACGATAAAGAACTACAAAGTATAGATTTATAAATTATTAAAGGTTAGCTTAGCTAACGTGAATTCTCAAGGCAGGAGCAGATAGCAGGACTGATCGAATTAGGGTCGTGGTTACTAGTCTAAAGAAATGCTCACACTTGAAGAGAATCACAGATTCCCTCCGATCAAAAGGTTTTTCTAAGTGTGCTGATGCAAGGATACAAGGATATGTCACGGCAGGTGTTCGAAAGTGCGTGCAGCTGATAGTTGCTCATGCACAAATTCAAAAGCGATGCTGCAGTTTTTACAGCGATTTAATTGAGTTTGATTCAGAATAAATAGACAATATTTGTTATCATTGATAGTGGTAAATACATCTTTAGTTCAGGAATGCACTGTACTTTGAAGGTCAAGTAATACAGAAGGTCCTAAACCAGGAACAAGCTCAATGTATGGAGCTGGGAACTTAGGTAGAATCAAACGTACACAACGACAGACTGCAGAGCTTTTTGTCGTTAAGTTATCATAAAAAATACTAGGCAAAAAAAGTTATACTGATACTGTGCGCTTCTTCTCGTCTGAGTTATTTTACTATGTGACATGTACGAATGAACTTAGTTTTGTTCACTCCTGCTGCTTGATGCTCCCCTCTAGTGAGAGTGCATGTACTTATGACTTTATTTCTATTAGATAGTTGACGGCCTAGAGTAGTGCTGTCTTCAAAAGGATATGGAATTTCAAATAAATCTTTTTAAAACTCATGAAGCAGTGAGTGCTTGCTCTCGCTATAAGAATGCTTATTTACAGCCTGAAGAGATTGTATGTGACGAAGCTACGCATAAAGAAGCTGGGAAAGACAATAAATGTGTCATGAAAGTGGGCAAAACGAGATGACTTGCAATGAGGTGAGATCTTCAGTTAATTTAAATTTAACGCCTTCAAAATCACTTAACGATGCAATTAAAGAACAAAAAAGTGAATAAGATAAAGGACTTTTGTTTTAAACGCTCTTTCAGTACGTTCTTAACTTTTAGAATTCTATCTAATAGAATGGTTTCTCCAGGAGATCATGTTCATGTTCAGAGTCGTCCAGGATTATTCATATACCGTAGCGAAGCTTAGTGGTGAGGCTGCACCCGTTAAAACTGTCTGACCGAGACAATTTTGGTATCCGGTTACCTATAGAAACTGTTTTGTACATTTTTTTGTTTGCGAATTGTTTTTTGTACTTGTGTTTGTTCTTCCATAAAAAAGTATCTAATTTATGAAATGCTACAAACGGACTCGACATTCTTCAACTACCAAGCTACGGTTAAAGTTTTGCTCGTATCTCAGCACTCCCGTAGTTGTATTTCATGTTGTATTTTGATATGCCTAAGAGAACTGAAAGGTGAGCAGAAACGCGGCCTCGGGCCTTTTGCTCACCACTCAATTCTCTTAGGCATATAGAAAACATCATAACAATGCGAAATGCATAAAAAATACTATTTAGTTTCGAGTAGGTGTATTTCGATTTTAAAAATGATTCTGGCAGAAATTGAACAGTTAAAGGTTGTGATCATAGACGTTGCTTGGCCTGCCTGAGGTTATGAAGATTTGTGCTCTTGAGACCAGACATGCTAAGAGGGGATTGGTGACGGCTACCGATTCGGCTAAAACACGAGTGAGGTGGAGGCAGACCGATGTGTTGGTGATGCAGCTCAAAACCAAGGTGTCCCCGGAAATGTTAGTCGCAGGTTTGCTTCGCAACGACCTCTGGTTTCAAATTTTACTGGTGTCTCAGCGCTCTCATGGAACTTACCAGCTTACCCGCAACTACGCCATCCTTACATCCTAATCCTAACATAGCCATCCACTGATTTGAACCTCTGAACAATTAGAAGTTTGAGTGCAGACATGACATGATTTGCGTACTCGATAGAATTTAATTCAAATCTCGTTCTAAAATAGCTAAATGATCTATCAGAAAATACCGCAAAGTTCGAAAGCCTTTCTTACCATGTAAATTATGAAGTCTGATTTTTTTTACTACATATTCGCCAATATTTCATTCAATGATCTACAAATATTTCTGTGTATGTTTGGATTCAGGAAGGGTATACTTCTGACAGCATTTTTGTGACAAACGGTGCTTTACTGGCACAATTGTAAGTTCTTTGATGAATACCCTGGCTAGATATAAAGCACAATCTTCTACTAATCCACTCAAAAGGTATTATACGATGGAATCAACACTTTTATACCTCAACATAATGTTGTGGTATATGGAAACTGCATTCGGCGACGGATGCGCTGAAATTGTGTTCTTATTAATGTCGGATCCTCGTATACCCACCCTTAGCTGACTACTGAAGATCCGAGGTTGACGATTACCGACGACTATGCCAAAGTCCATACGTATTCCATAAGAGCAGTCATCCAACTCAAAGAGGTTGGAAGTGGATCCAAACACTTTTGTGCCATCTCATGAGTTCAGAATAGTAACCACTTTTTTCTCTCTTGATTGGCTTGTAAGTACAAAGATGCTGAAAGTTGAAATTCCGCCGACGTTTTTTGATGGGCTTCGCCATTTTCACAACCGATGCCGATTCGATAAACCACTACTGATTATTCTTGTTGTGGATCTTTGTTTTCTTTCGCTTCAGTTCAGCCTTTTCCGGTGGATCACTGCTCGAAAGAAAAACCACAGAAAATATGATCGATCGGTTGTGAACCGAGGGTAACCAGTGCGCAACAGCGTGATTTGTGATGATACACGATTGTTCAAATGTCTTTCTCTCTGAACAGAATCTTTTCTTTGAGCCTCTATAAACTATTCGAAAGTTAGATCTCAGTAACTCTGAAAATTTGCTTCCTAGAAATCTCTTCTTGTTGCGTTGTGACAGCGAAAATAAAATCATGTTCACACTTGGCTTGTTTTACTTGCTTGCTGGGGTCAGTGGAGAGTTTTTCGCTAAGCTTTTAGTGGTCATTCGATAGCTCAAATTTCGACGTTGAAGCTCTGGTTTATTTGAAATAGGAATTTTCGCTGTGAGGGCGAAAAAATTCTACTTTTTGCGCTCGAAGCTACATAACTGGTTTATTGATGTCTACGAGTGGATTTTGTATGTTAAAGGAACTTCATAATTATAAAAGATAGAATGTTATTATGCGTACTTTCATAAAGATGACAATAGTAAAGAAGAACTAGGTGTTTAAAAAATTTCTTGAATTTCACGCGGAAGACACATCTTTGCAAAAAGGAATTGATCAACTGTTATTGCACACCAACTCAATGTTCTTTTTTAAACTTTTTGTAAGGATTCGATAGCAAAAATTACAAGAATCTGAACAGTATCACTTATTTCCAAGATAGCCTTATTATCGCCTTGTAACATCAAAAATAAAATTATGTTTCTAAACATCGACTCTTCATTAATCTGGGCATCATAGTCAATTAATTAAATATAAAAAACTTGGCTCTCAGAGCTGGCGAGAGGTTCTTATTGTTGTTAACGACGTTGTTGGTGCCGTTGTTTATGTAAGTTTGAGTAGATCGTAGTACGTATGATAGGCTGATGTTTCAATGACACAGCTTTCTGCAGAGTCTGGATTTACATTGTATCACTGCTACTTGTTTGATTCGGTAACCAAACCGATGCCTAAGCACCACTCTTGGATCAAGTTGAATTTCGAGCGCATGTAAGATGACAAGTCGGGTGTTATAGAACTGCATCATACTTTATATCGCGAAGACTCAAACAATTAATTGGTTTCAAAAGAACTTGTTACTATGCTGTGACAAGCAAATGAATGTTATTTTGCACAAATTTGGATCGTTTCTCTCATTCGCACCTTTTCTTGATCCCTAAAAAAGCTTTATTCTGCTTTTTATAAAGTTTCAACATTTATCTAGTAGGTCAAATCTCAGATACTTCAAAGGTGTATTTCGTTTTTTGATGAGAGCCGTTAGCGATTAGATTCCTTAGCAAGTCAAGTGCACCACAGAAGAACCAGTAACTCGATAGCCCAATTTCTACACGAAAAGTCTAGAAGGAAGGAATAATGCTCAACGAATTCTCAAGGTGCGAAAGGACTTGTTGCACGCGAGAGAAGAAAATGGAGTGTTTACTGGTACCGGCTCGATCCACTCAACGATCAACAACAGAACGACAGGTGATAGTCACCAAAGCAAGCAAAGGGGCAAATGCCTTTTTTTCAATAGACCTCGCATTATTTTTTTCTGAAAAGCTTCGTCAGGAAAACAAACGACAAAATGAAAACTCTGGATTTGTTTATTACTTAGAATTATGTAAAAAGTTCTGGGAAACTTTTACTTTTAGTTTCGTTTTTCTACATAAATCAACAACAAAATTAACAGTGCGAAACACCAAGATCTTCAGTCAAGTAACCAGTGTCCGATGAAGGCTCAGCATCCAAAGCGGCTTCCAAGTCAGTTACATCCAAAACAGATGGCCGGCCAGAACGAGGCATGTCCGAAATCAAATTGCCTTCTTTGGATCGCTCAAGCCCACAGTCGATTTTGTCGCCGTACCTTCACCACATTGATCTCATCGAAAGCTTCAATTGAACCTTTGCTCCAATAATGGCGAATCAACGCAAGCAAATCATACTGTTTAATAGGCATTTTGGAGCTTAAATCAAGAAACTAGGCATATATATCATATATTTATATATATATAATTATATATATTATATACCAGGCCGGCGCAAACGTTTTTTGCACACCACTCTACATTGTTGGATATATATATATATATGTATATATATATATATGTATATAGGAGCGCATGTGGTGCAGTGGTTAGAGGTGCTCTGCGTCGCACACGAGGTCAATGGTTCGATCTCGCGCTCATGGCTCACCAAGCCATCCATCCCTCCGGGGTCGGTAAATTGGTACCAGACAGGTCTCAGACTTGTCTGGGAGGATAAGCAGCACTGACTCGGTTCAGCGGGAGGCCTCCGCGAGTCATTGTAAAGGCCAGATGTGCATTCAATCACCTCAAACGAAGTTAGAAATTGAAGTCGAATGCATGGCGCATCCCTCAGGGATTGATCAACGCCGAGAGCTTTATCCTTTATCCTTTTATATATATGTATATATATATATAATGTCAAAAGTCGAAACTTTCAAAAATTTCTCAATACCTTTGCCCAACCTAACAGTATTCCACTTTTAATGGGTGTATGATTGGTACTATATTTGACTTTTAAGTGGTGCCTGATCTGCTTTTACTGCAGTGTGTGATGCAAAATAGAGTATTAAGAATACTGAGAATCAGACAAAACTTGGAGCCTCATGTCGAATGGAAATAACCTGCCCTTACTCCTTCGATGGTTCTTGTGTTATACACTCTACCTTCCACATTCTCGTTCTGCTTTTATCTCACCCAAACTTGAACTGTTTTGGACGCTATCAGCAGTCACCTATAAAAGAAATCAATCTTGGTAGTACAGGTGTATGTTGAACACTGCTAAGCTAAGGCTATTGTAGAACACACAATTCAAACTTTTAATACTTTTCCGTATCCGTAGCTCGTTTCAACCCTTTAGAAAAAGCTCTTTTTTTAAGTTTTTATTGTTTAAAAAATTATTAGATAACTCAGATCAGAAGAATTTCAATGATTTATTTCATTTTTGAAAACGCCCCGATATTGCGTTAAAAGAGCAAGACTAAGATTTTGCTTTTCAATCAGACATTTCTTGCTGATCAAAGGCTTTGCTGTAGAATTTCAACAACCTAAAGACAGATCAAATCTCGGGATTTTTAAAGGTGTTTTGGCTTTTGAAACAGACTTCTTGGTGCGCTATAACAAACGAAAGAAGATTGGGTTTCGCAAAACTGGATCACTCTTATTATCCGCGTCTTTCTTTGGAAAAATGAAAAAACGCGACTTTTGCCTTTTTTCTACGTTTTGAATCATCTAATAGATCAGATCTCAGCAATTTCGAAGGTGCACTTTGTTTTCAATGTGGATGCACTATTGCGCTGCAAGAGCAAAAATGAAATTATTCTTCTCACTTAAATATTTCTCTCTAAGCTTTTTCTTTAGACTTTTAGCAACGATTCGATAGCCTAAACTTTGTCGATTCTTACAGGGTTCTTGATATGTAAAAGAAAACTTTTTATTGCGCTGTAGCCGCCAAAAGGATGTTATGTTTCGCACAGAGCGACGTCGGCTTTAGGCCATCACGCTTCAGAGGCATGCAAATAAGATTTTGCCAAATTGGCGCCAAGCTAACAAGCTTTTACCTGCATGAGAACAAGTTTCGCAACAAGCAACACCAGTCCACTGCCATCGTTTTTGTTTTCTGTTAGTTTTCATCGAGTTGCTTTCGTTATAGGCCTTAATGCGTCAGCAAGTACTGAAAAAGGCGTTGTCATGTTCCTAGAAAAGTATGCCGTGTTACAAACTAGACGTCTGCGCAAGAAAGGTCATCGAATGAAGCTCAAGTTCGGTCACAGACTTTTTGGAGATGCCACAAGCACGTTTTGAAAAAGCCTCTTCTGTTAAGACACACCCTGCGCGTCGAGTTTGAAACCTAATCTTCTTTTGGCCGCTGCAGCGTATTGAAAAGTTTGTTTGTAAATCCAAGATATCGTTGAAATTCCTGAAATTTGATCTATCGAATACTAAGCAAAAAGTTGAAGAAATAGCTCTGCTCAGGAGGAAATGTTTGAATGAGGAACAAATACTTATTTTTGTTCGTTCACCGCAATATTGGAGTCCTTTCAAAAAAAAGGAATAGAATACGCCAATCGAGTTCTTTTTATTTAGACATGATTACTTAACCATTATAATCGACTAAGAAATACGTTTTTCTGAAGTGTTGAAGCAGGGTGCGGATAATGGAAATAATGCACTCTAACGAAACACAATCTTCTTTTGGCTATTACAGCTCACTATGATCTACATTCCAAAAAGCAAATACATCATTGAAATTCATAGCATTTGGTCTATCGACTAGTTCTCAAAACTCTTGAGAGAGGATTTCATCTGCGAGAAATTTTTGAACGAGGAACAAACTATTACTTTTGCTCTTTCGAGGCAATATTGAAGCCTTTTCATGGAGAAAATACATTATTCAAATTGTTCTGATTTAGTCTATCGAATGAGTACTTGATCATTGGATTGACAGAAAAAATACGCTTTTTTCGAGGGGTCGAAGAAAAGAGATGCACGACGGAAAAGTGCCAAACTTCTAATTGATATTATTTCTTATTTGAGCAGATGCGATGTATGATAACTACTAGATAATGTCGTTGGAAACGGGTTACCAATGAAATGTAGCATAGGCACTTTTTGATAGAAAAAAGTAAAATGCACTCTGCCTCCGCTCGCTCAAGAAACATGCAGGTGATCATTGCTAGAGCTCATAAGACAGCTGCCAGAGTGCTTGCTGTTACGTAACACCTCTTGTGAACCTTGTCTATGGTGTGGCTAAGACTTCTTGCATAATTTTTCGAATGGTGAACGCCTAGTACGACATAGAATCTGGGGTAAAACTACCATTATGAAGGCTTACTAAATTATTTTTTGTAATGACAATAATCTATCCATTGCCACAGTGAGAAGCATTAATGCTGTTAATAAACGACCAACTAGCGGAACTGATTGCAAATAAACGCAGATATCTTGGCGTATTTGATGACCTTCACTGCCAAACATTCGGTAATATGCCAACGTTGCTCAATATAAGACTTGATGATGAGCATAAAACTGTGCATCCTACTATATTGTTTGGTTACAAAGCCTTTGTGTTTGGAGTTGACTTGAAAGTGATGCCAGAAAAGAAATAACTTGTAGGTACTTGACCCCGTACACTGTCCGTACCTTCGTTATCTACTGGAAAGAACAGTTAAACTTACATGTCATAAGCAATGACCATGGCGTATCTGTGAAAGATGAACAGTAGTTCGCTAACCGATATTGATGCAATGAATATGTTGCAAGTGCTTCTGAGAGATCTGAATTTTTTATCAAATCCACGATACCTTTAGACCGCAGAACACATGATGGTGAAGAACGTAAAAATCGAATGGAAAGCCAATTCAAGTATGTTTTAGCAAGCCAAATATGAAAATTATGTGTGGACAACCTTTTTTCAAGTGTTTTATTCTGAAAGAAACCGATGCTTCAAGGGTGGGGTGGGGCTATCATTTTCAATATTTAGTCTCCTCATTATTATTTTAGGACCAACCATGTGCATAAATGGTTGCTGTTTTATGCGGGCTCTACTATAGATATCTGAGTTTTCCTGGTTGGCAATTTACGAGCCCAGATACATCCGTTGTCTGGTTCGGGCGCAGTGACCTTATATCTACACTCGGTTCATCGCAATTTTTCTTTATTACGTCCTTTTCCCAACTCTTATGTGATACCGTGACTTCTTTCTAGTAAGCGTATTAGAAACATTCGTTTTGGCGTCTATAAACGGCAGCATGTTGACTTAATATATTGGTATCAAAATAAATCTCGAGCGCATAGCAAGAGGAGGTGTAGTGATAAGATGTTCGATAAAGCGAATTTGTTCCACCGGCGTGTTTTGTACGGCCATGTGCTCTGAAATCGTTCCGCACACACGTTGACGTGTCATGCCATTGCCGTGTGTCACCTCTCATGCATGGGAGAAGCTAACGTTCTTACAGGTTAGTGGTTCTCCGGTGGTGTATTCGCCCAGTACAAAATCGGAATTGCTATGGAAGCTATTAAATAACATTTGGCTTTGCCCTTGCTGCTGCCCCTCGGGAACATAAGCGCGGGTACTGGAATGAGTGGATCCGTACAACATGTGTATATTAGCGCTGTCGTTACAGAGCCATAACAGGACTACAGTGTTTCGTATAGATCTGACTACCTTAGGCACACAGCTCAAATGGATGATTATGGTAGGATATGTGGTGTGATGACTATTTTAATTATAATTTGTATAGGCCAGGATTGCAATAATTAATCACATATTGCAACATGGTTAAATTAGGTGACTTCACATGCGAGTACGATAAGCGAACACCGTATACTCTTTTGATATATGCTAAATATAACTTGTCGGAAATCAGACTCATTGTAGCAAACCAAACCTCTCTGAATCCGGGGAATTGGCGCAATAAGTCTGTTCGAAGAATTCATTGTTCAGGAGGACTAGTCTGATAAATTAGTGACAATACCATGACCGGCATCACTATATTAACCTCGCGAGAGGACTAGATTGAATGTCGTCCGATATGTAAAGGACCGCCTCAGTTCGCGTGATCCAGCCGATAGTTGGACTACTAGAAGTTTTGGGACTACTCAATTAGAACGATTATGGCTGATTGTAAGTCGACGTTTGAGCTAAACGAGTGTTTATGATTACATAGACAGCTGGACATGTTCCATTTATAGGGAATTAAAGGTTAGCTTGAAATTTGACCATGATGATATCCATTTGTAGTCAGAGACTTTCTATAGGAGAGGATGTGCCTTGGCGTAGGTAACGTTATAGGATCAGTCACCACTCATGCCGGCCCGTCCGTAGACATGTTGTAGTCGCTGAGGTATTCATGAGTGTCCAGTCCAATGATTACCTTTTGCTTCGTCACTGGCTGATCCTAATATGGTAGCAGAGGTCAACCACGCTATTGCCTTGAGGATCCCCATAATAGGGGAGTCGACTGTAGTTACCCTCATTGTCAGCATAGCATTGGCGTACATACTTGACTCCCATGTATATTAGAGGCAAGCGTCGTTTTTGTTGATGGTCGAAAATAGACCTCGTAAAGGGAGACTGGGTCAGTGTGGCACCTTTGTGCCAGCTAACACATACTGTCTCGAAATATGGCAATTTTGGTTGTAAGCCCTCCGAGATCTTATTGAGTGCCAGAGAATTTTGTGAACTACATTAGGCGGCTGTGTACTTAATAAATTCACCTCGGGGGGGAGGGAATGGGGGGGGGGGGGGGGGGGGGGAGGGGGGGGGGGGGGGGTGGAGCGACGTGACCTTGTTGGGTGTGTTTAGCCAATATACT
>JAHQIW010001005.1:0-46418 GCA_019055375.1 Parelaphostrongylus tenuis
GGGGCAAAACATAAATTTTTGCTTGGCATGGAATATACTCAATTACGGATCACTTGGGGTTCAAAAATACTTGGGTGCTTTTCAATCACTGATACCGAAATGAACAGGACCTTATTTTTACGAGACTTATCGTCTGAGAGCGCATCATCCCCTGACATTAGCTATAATTTGCTCCAAGCTGAACGATTCGTCCTTATTCTCTTTATAGACACACTAGTAGTTGTTTTAAACTGATTTGAACATATTACTTAAAAGTGCGCATTTTCTGCATGCTGCATGAGTTGAAAAATAATAATATACATTTGTGCTTGACTTCAAAACCACTTTATTAGGCGCTTTCGGATATTTTAACTCAAGCAATCAATAATAGCCAATGTGGTTTCGGTTCTCCCACGACTAATTTTTTGTAATTTAACCTTTCATTCAATAGCAAAAATACTTACCCATTGCTTTTTGTGTGGAACAGGACAAAATAACCATTGGAATGCAGCAGACCATTGGCCTGAGATCGATCATTGAGGCTTTCACCCTGGACTTGTTCGATAGCAAGACTTTGGCAACGCTCTTTCTTTACTAACCCACTTTTGCTGTGTTAAGTGATTTCCGAACCATCTCAAGATTGAGCAGCTTAGGGGCTTTTTCAAGAGATCCATGACCTATGGAATGGAGAAGGTCAAATGTTTATAGCTTCTTCGTGCTTCGTTGTGAAATTGCCGATGGCTTATATTGCTGTATTATTCAACAAGCCGATACAAAGGACAGTCACAAGACGAGTTGCGTAAACGATCAAAAACCTTTTGAATGCTTGTGAGAATGGCTGGGATGCGTTTTAGCAACTGAATTAGTATCAAGTTTATAGACCACTTTATTTATTCGTTGGCCTGACTACACAACTGGCGATGGGTCTTACCATGAACTTTGAGGAGGAAACAGACGTAGGTCTCAGTGGATTCTAACATGTGAGTTTTAATCAGTAAGTACAAGACGCATATGATGGTAGATTAACTGTGACCTAAGATATAAGTGATGGTTTTGAATAGCAGTGCTTGTTACTTTGACCCATTCCATTATCAATTTTTGTTGTAAGGTTTTTCAAACGTGGCGGTTTCTTCATTTTATCAGTTCTCAAACTTGTCGCATAGCACATTTTGCGCTGCTGTAGGTTGAAAATAGAGTTTTCAAAGCGAAAAGTGATAAGGATTTCAATAGTTGTATCTGGAAAGATAAGAAAGATGACGTTTACTTCGCCATTACGGCGTTTTTCTGATTAACACTTCAGGAAATGAAGATGCTGATAATGCGCTTGCTTCTTGCTCGTGCATATCAAATGAGTAGAGTCTAGCTAGCTTTGTAACGGAGTTGATCTTGACACTCGTTCAAACTGGCGAGCCATTGTACTTGTTAAGACTCTGAACAAGGCGAGACCGACGTTAGCCATTATTTTATTGTTCTAAATGGAGTATGTAGAGATTTTACTATAAGCAACCTCGCATCCGTTTAATAATAAAAAACAAGGAATAATGAGAAACAGCAAGCAGGTAGTAATGCAAAAGTACTCCTAATCGTTTTTTGAAGTGTACTCTGTAACAGAGATACAGCGTAGCACTTTTAATTGATGTCAAGTACATATGTCGAAATTATCGCAACAAAGATTCTGAAAACAGCTATTATTCACCCTCAAATCGGAGTTTAATAGACCGGAGCTGCTTATATTACAGAAGAAACCAACTGACCTGGAGACTTGAGTCAAGACGGTGCTTCCTAGAACGGACCGCACTCGAAAAAGAAGGAAGAAATGTTGCCTTTGACGAAATAAATAGATGATTTGAACACAGATTCGAACACCAACTGCACTGGCAAACTATTGATTTCAGCTATGTGGAAAAAAAACTGTCGGCCGTCAAAGTACAATGCACGCAGTCCGGGTTACAATCATTTTTTTCAACTATAAAAGATAGATTTGAAAATGTTCTATGTTTGCAGTCTCCGAGTCCAAAATGAATCAGCCTTGAAGGAGATTTCAAGGCCGCGAAAACAGATTGCTGACAATCTACCGATGTTGTGATCCTCGAAAGAGTCACTTTAGAAAAATATTTATCATATCAATAAAAATAGCCATTAGGTCGGCTGTTGTTTTGTTAACGCTCCGCCTAACGTTAATATTCTTTTGCTAATCCGATATTTTATTAATATGCTAAATCATCCGGTATAAGACGAGAAGTAAGCAAAAGCTCTGGAAACCCCGGAGTGAAGTTCTCAACTGTCCGACCCACTCAGCTAGTTTATAAAGGCATAGTGGAGCACCAGAGTACGTAATTCTCACATAATTCCTTTGATCGATTAACTGCTAAGCCCCATGTTGTTCGATGGCGCACAGTTTTTTCTCAATAAGCTGAAGACAAGATTGTTGATAATATTACAGCTGACGTTTTGGCGGCCTCCTTCAGAGCCTAGGAAATCATGGTGCTTACAGTTCAGTTTATCAAACACCTCCATAATACGATTAGAAATAGCCACCATTCCTCTATTTCAAGCAAACTGAAGGCAAACGAGTATTCCGCCCTCAGCTGACTAGTGCTGAGAGAAAATACAAAGTTTATTGATGATTTAGAAAGTCTGTGTCGTGATCAGACTTGGGTGAAGCATCGATTACGAGCTCGTAAGATTCGATATTTGTAGAGTTCCTTCATCAGTTTTTGAGTCGGAACATGAACCTCAGAGAGAGGAATCGTAAGTGGTTGTTGTAAGGATTAGCGTCTGGGAAGAAAGTTGAAGAGCGGAAGATATAGAGTTACTCATCAGTTGAATATTAACCACGTACAGTCATAGTATCATCTCCGTTTGCTAGCGTGGATAGCAAAACGTTAAGAGGACATGATCGATATGTGCTTGTATTGTGCTGTTGAAAGCTCCCACGTCCGGAGGCGACATTCTTTCTTGCAGAAAAATCAATTTTCATGCAGAGGGCATTCTCTGGAGAGAAGTCCGCAAGATGACCTTCTTTTTCGTTTTTTTCTGCTAATAACAAGTACTTTTTTCACAAAGCACCATATGAATGTAGATATTCAGATTACTAAAAGAGTTGGCAACTGGATAGCGTTATAAAAGAGCCTTTGCCATATACCTCTTTGCATGATTTGCGGACTGTAATTTACTCCTTTTATAACTTACGACTGTTCAGCGCTTAAGCTTTCAAAATACGATCATTAAAGGAGAAAATACAAGGAATTCGTTTTTCGTGCTCCTCTTTTCTAAAATGAAAGCAGTAAATCCTCACGGCGTGAATTGTCCAATCGACGGCGATTTCATGGGCCAAAGCAGAAGATATGCAGAGAACTCAGCCAATGAAAAATTCATACAAGAAAATTTTTATGTCTATTACAGAAAAGAAGATCTACATAGGAAGCAGAAAACCCACGCACAGTGCAGTCTAGTGATCATCTACTAGTGCTTCCCGAGCGCTGGAGAGATGCCCATGTGATCGATCATTCAGACTTATACCAACAAATGTGATGAAAAATGGGAAGATCCGTGAACAGGGCCATGGTGATACCATGGTCAACATCAGAACCATATGCTATCGAATATTCTGAATGTCCATTTTCGGAAGAATTAGAATTTTCCAGGCAACACCCAGCTTCCAAGGTATCGCGAGGGGCAGAGAACTTTCCAAGCCTACTAAGATTAGAGCGAAGCCAAAGAGACACTAAAATAACGGTTATTGAAACTATAGAAAAAGCATGGAATAAGCAGAAAGTTTGCGTGCTGTATGCGACTAAAGCAAGTGTTGATATTATAATTAGCTAATAGACGGGAATGACGATCTCTATTACTACCGAGTAAATTAATATATCAATTGGTTAACAGCTTCGTCTAATTTTTAGCGTCTATGGAATTTCTGGTGTTTTGCGAATAATAAGAGAAAATGTTTTCGATAGTTAGAGGAATTCAACGACTGAGAACATGTCAGCATTGCAGAAGAGATTTTGCTCTAACGTTCTATGAGTATGAAAATAATATGTACGGTGATATCCAATAATGTTGATTGATATGCAAAACTATGAGCTTCAAAAGTGTGCTGTCGGATAGCATGTGCCATGAGAAAATGGAAATTGCTGATTTGATTCTTTTGTATGGTTCAAGGTAATGCATATCACTCGACATTAATAAAAATAACATCATACTGCCGCTAATGAGCTTTTAGTCAAAAAATTCATGTTAGTCATGTTTACGATAGTATTCACTAAACGTAACTATAGTCCATGATATAGTAATATTGCGGTCAGCATTTGGGAGTGTTTTGCGATTTATGCGCCATTATTCCACAAACTTTCATACTCTTTTGCCCTGTATAGTAACTATGATTGACTATAGCGGCTAGAGTTGAGGTAACAGTCAGCTGTCCATCAATGTACGCATTCAATAATTTCTTTTGTACTTTCCTGAGGGTAGGACAGAGCCTTTTCGGTTTTATGTGTTTCACAGTATCTGCATTATATTAGCCACCCAATAATTATAAACTCCTTAAAAATTATTCTGTGCTCCTAAATATGCAGTAGAAGGGAAATGATCTATGTATGGCTTCCATCAGCTCTTCGGCGCAGCACCTACTGGCGCTACACTGTCTATACCGAGCGTTATGGAATAACGATGGCTTGAGCCATGTTTTTTTGATTTATCGCATACATTAGCAATATTAAGCCATATTTTTGACACTTTGCCGCACATAGACTTTTGATCCGTTTATTTGGAATGTAGAACTCTCCCAATACAATTTTCTAACCTGTCAGTGCATCAAAGCTTTTGCGGGCGGTGAATGCTCCTCAGTGTTGCGATGCAACACGCCTTGGAGATGCCATGGTCGACAATTGCTTTCAAGCTACGAAAGAGATCGACATTTTTATCTGGAAACACAGGTAAGGGTTAATTAGTTCTATAACAATGCTCACCAAGCTTCCAACTCTAACGTTTTCGTCTTTAGGGGTCACAAAGAGAGAAAAAATCGCACCAAAGCTGTTATAATAATTTTTATCTGCTGAGTGACTCTGCTATGCAACAACTAACATTGGAATATACTTCTGTCTGTTCGAGTTACTTGATGGTTTACGGAACGTAAAGGGTTAATGGTTATGACGATTATTATTTCATTTCAATAACCTATTCAGGATCATTTCAAACTTCGCTTCAGCAAAAGCACTCTAAATGGGCTTCACGCGACATTTGTTCCATTCAACTAACAACAAACAATGCAAGAAAATGCAATAAGATCGGACTCTAGTGGGTTCCTCACAAATCATTTGAAATGTGACTGTTCGAAGAGGTGACCATATTGAGACTGAAGAAAGAGCGAGGTAGACGCTATCGGTACTGTGTTGGGTGAGACGTTTATATATATAACGTCCATACCCTATTCAAAATCATTCCCAAATCTTATTTCTAAGAATTTTCGATCTTTTACAATTTTCTCAAGGATTTTACATTGGACTTTCCACAAGCTCTGGAAAATCGTAGATTGGTCAAAAACCAGTACATTTCTAAAAAGAAACAAATAAGTAGAAAATTTTTATTTTTCGAGCAGTTTTTTTTTGTCGAAATCGGAGTACTTTGCTTTAGATAGACGACACGTGAGTGAGATCATGCAGAACAACTTCAAGACTATCATGAAGTCTGACAATAGAGTGTCTGTCTAATGACAACGGTGTCTTTATCCATCGATTTGTTATCAAGCAATAAACATCTCTGCCATTTTAATTTGTATTCGCGCTCGTATATTCCATAAGAAGGAACATTGATAGTGCTGAAGCTATAGTGAAATTTTATGTCTTCAGCTCTTTTCCACCTGTGCTACGATAATCTTTGAGCCCGACTTCCTATTACCCGTTCGGGACGGTGTGTACCTTTGCTGGCACATGATTGTTTGAGCGTTTTCTCGACTGTTCAAAAAAATTTTCTCTCATTAATAGTAATTATTCAAATGCTCCAATATTCGGCAATTCTAAAAAGTGTTGGGTTCCAAAGAGCCCATCTTACTGCGTTGCAGCAGCGAAAATAAAATAATGTTTTACACTCGGCTTCCCTGTTACTCGCGAGTCTGTGTATGGTTTTACGCCGTTTCCAGAAGGCTGTCTAGAGCTATAGCATTCCTTGAACACCAAAAATCGTCATCGATGAATAGAGTAGGAATTTGGCCAACGACAAGTTTCTTGACCACTCACTGATTATCTCTTTCAGTGTTTCCTTAATGTTATTGAGCACATTATTGCACAGTTCTTGTTAAACGCTTCAACTTTTTTTAGCCTCAAAAAATCAAGATGGCTCCCAACTTTCCACTCGACTGTCAAGACTCATATTCAAGGACACTGAGTGTCGAGTGAGTGCGATACAAGTTAGTGATATTCCAACGCTTAGTAGTTTTCCTGAAAATGCCTACAACTTTTAGCACGCAGTTTCTCCATTATTGACTCTGCGCATATATGACCTATGATTTTTACAAATCATCAAGGTCATGATCAAAACGGTGAAAATGAAGAAGGACAATCCTGAGAAGCAGTTTTGAGGATTGGGTCTGTGCCTTGCTGATGTACGAATACTGTCATCTGCATGTGGTCACATAAAGGCTATTCTGAGAGAGGTGCAAGAATCCGCCATGGGATAAGCAACAAGAAGAATACGTAGAACGCGCAGAATAAATACGTGGAGTGTGAAGGGTGTAACTTCGAGAAATGCTCCAGTGTAGTAAGCTGGATATTAAAAAAAAGAACACTTCTAGAACGATAGGAGAAAATCTGTTCTACAATTCCGTCTAAGTCGCAACTCTGAGATACACTAGTTGTTCAAAAACTGCCAAGATTAATGGATGAACTGGTGTCACGTGCAGCATGTATAGTCATTTTTGACCCATTAATCACTATTTTCTAATCCCCTATCGTCTTGATAACTTTCTGGGTATTGTACAACATAGAAAGTATCAAAAGATGAAAATACTCATTATAGTGCCTTCTGCACAACCTATTAAATCAAATAAAAGCCGAAAATAGTACGACTGCGTTGTGGACTAACGTTTTTCCTCAAACATAAAAGCTATATACGCTCCAAAAGAATATGAGAGTGTAGAGACACCGTGATGCATCAACGACGAAAAATTCAAAGATCATCTCAAGACCGAGAAAAACCTTGAATAAATGTTGAAAACTGTGCACCGCTTAGCGATTTGCGGTGCGCGCAGGTTTTTATTTCCGTCGCTCAGGATTAACTTCGATATTTACTGTTTTTTATGAACAGACATGAGGCTGTTAACCCTTTGAGGACTATGAGAACCATTTTGCTTCTCACCACGCGACGACAAGCTTCACTCAGGTACTGTGATAGGTGTATCGCGTTTCGTGGAAACGCAGAGAGGCGGTCGGCCAAGCATGCATAGAGAAAGTCGCGTCTTGTTAGAAAGCGACGGCGCGACGCCGCCTGCCTATGAAAGCTAATCTTCAAAAGGTTGACAACAAGATTTGATCGACAGTGGCTGGCATTTCAGCCAATTTCTTCATCAGACCTTGTATTGATCAAATTCACACACATTCAAATTACCAGGACCGCCTATCTATTAACCTCGGCATAGTTAGAATAAATAAGTATCTTCTTCTGTTTAACCGCTCCGAGGTGTTATTGATATGAATATCAGCGAAACACAGTCGTGGTGGCTTACGTCTCGGCAAGGTTCGCCATCTTCAGAGCCTGGAAAAGTCAAACTGATTCGCAAATTATCAAATCAAAGGCCTTCATAACCCCAGTAGAAAAACGTAAGAAATAAATTTTTTGGGTCGCTAGGAAAAACTTCATTTCAAAAACACTCACCGCTTTGATGTTTTAGGTCTTTCAATTAATCATTGAAGACCTGCCACTTGGAGTCTGCGCTCAAGTGAGGCTGTGCCTGGCTCAGGTCGGGAATATTAGCCTGAGGTATGGTGCGAGGTCACGCGTTATTGCGAGGCATTCCTCTTTGCGGTTCATTTTTGGGCCTTTGCTGTGCATCCAGAAGGCTTCCAGAATTTTACGCGTAGATGTTTTTGATTCCTGTGCAAGGTTTTTGAAATGAAGTTTTTCCTATGCGACCCAGAAAATTTATTTCTTACGTTTTCTGATGGGGTTATTAAGGCCTTTGATTTGATAATTTGCGACTCAATTTGACCTTTCCAGGCTCTGAAGATGGCGAACCTTGCCGAAACGTAGCCACCACGACTGTTGTAATATTCGTGCTGCATTATCAACTGTATTGTTACATGCTTCGCTGATATTCAATAAGTAATATCAATAACACCTCGGAGCGGTTAAACAGAAGGAGATTCAAATTAGTCAGACACTTTATAACTTCGGCAAGAAAGACTCCATAAATAATTTTTATCGCCTTATAAAGATATTAACTAATAAAGAGTCTCTCGAGGCGCAGTAAAACACTGAGTATCAAAGCAGTGTATTAGGTAGCAAAGTTATAAGCAAGGGCCGTGTTCGATCCCGTAAGCAATGCTCGGTAACCAGTCAACAAACATCTTAGCTCGGCCATCTTTAAGATTGTAAGCTGACTCATCTCGACTACCATTCTACGACTATTATAAAGGAGGCGAAATCTCCAAGCAACAGTCGAACTAACGCGTGATGTAGTCAGAGATCGTTGTAATGAATAAATGTGAGAGACCGAATCGAATGCAAGAATTGCTGAATTTGTACAGTAATTTGCCACGGTGGAATGTGTGGAATGAAATAATAGTAATGAAAAGTTTCCCCAAAAGATTAACCTTTTAGACAGCATATTCTATGCCTTTCATGAGGACTGTCATGGCACTTGTAAAGGACTTGGCACGTGTTTCGGGCTTTCAGACTCATCAATAGCATAGTGCCTTTCGCTTCAGTTAGTTCCTCGTGTGTCAACCTCCTATATAGAGGAATCGACGCCGAATATCTTACACTCAAAGTGCAGTGGAAGGATCACCGAGGCGTTTCTTTAGAGTGATTGATTGTCGGTTGTCGTGTGCTCGGCTTACGACTGAATAGACAAACAATCACTCTGAAAAACGCCACGATGATCCTCTCATTGCTGAGAGCAAAATATTTGGCGTCGCTTCTCGACGCCAGCGTACCGAGGAGTCTTTCAGAGCCGGTGTAATGAGTCCCATTTTTATCACGTTTTTTAGCGCTTTTCATACCAAACGGCAGTTTACTAGACTAATAACGTGAGGGCTCAATTCTCACGGGAAGCTTGTCAGTCTCTGCCAAAGAAAAAGGAGAGCTTCTTTGTGTGAGGCGACTCGTAACGGCCTCATATGTACTTTTCAGCCTTATGTACATTAACTAATATTTACTCGTAAAGACAGAGCTCTGTCAACTCGGCAGTGTAGAAACAGGGCTCTTCCTGAATCCGCATGCGTTGTGGTAAGCACAAGATCGCTTGTAACACGCGTTTGGTCCTCCTATCCACCACCACTGGATGCGCCATGTCCCCTCGCGACTAAAAGGGCTCTTGGGTCCCTTAAAGAAGGACAACCGTGATATACTCGTGCATATATATACATACATATATGCATACATACGTACATATATGTGTAAATACATTGTAAATTCTGACGCCTAATTCTCGCTTCATTTTTTGTTATTATTAACGTATTCTTACGCATAATTGTATTTATTTTGACTATGGTAAGGATGTAAGACTGAATGCCACAAAATGGGTTTGAAGTAAGAGGGATGTGTCGACAACAACACCATTTCAGGAACTGAGAACGATTATTCAGCGCGCTTGTGGTTTGAGAAGCTTTCTAAGGAAGGCGCGCTCTGAAGATGAGAAACGTGCTAGAAGAGTATCGCTGAAAAATGAGATCGGCACAGATATCGAAGCTGAAATTCCCTAAGTCACGCGAAGTTACGGAGAGAAACTAAACGTCGACCATCTACGGTCTTTCGCCATCCAGCAAAAGTGGAATGAATGTAGTCACGCTTCAGACCGCATCAAAAGCGCGTTTGATTTTGCATCAACTTAATACTAGAGTTGCGCTCTTTATGAAATTTTCAATTTTGTAAAACGTTTCTAAAGATAATGAAACATTACAGAAGTGTGGAAAGTTAACTCAGCTCAGTTATCGAAAAGACAAAATAGCTTTCTAGAACTTTCGCATGTTTACTTTTACCCAGTAATGTAATTATTTCATCACTGAAGTTTCGGTAAAATATTGAGTTACATTGGACGAGGTGTTTGTACAGTAGACTCTAACAATAATTATCCTAGTGTTTACATCTGCCGCCGCAGTCTTTTCTTTTCAAATGAGTGAATTATCGTGTTATAGTCAAGAAACGTAAACGATCTTATAGCGGTGATTTTCTAATGAACTGATTGTTCTGGTTTCAAAGCTAAACAGTCTCAAATTTGCCTGTAGTACTCGTGTTATCAATAATTTCTCCTCGTAGAAAAACGAACAGACGTACAAAATAAAACAAGGAAAAGAGTTTATTGCATCACAGCAATTGTGAAGAAAAAATGCTTCAACTAGACGGCTTTGACTAGAAGGCGCTTTACTTTTGGATATGATAGCATGTGAACGAATCTTGACTGCTTCCACCATAATTTTGATAGCCTAAAATGTAACTTCATTGAGTTATTCTATGGAAATATAAGCTAAAATATCCTTTTTCACACGCCATGTATCCAAATCTACCACATATATTCCGGCACTTGTACTCAATTCGTCTTCTCGCATATGTCAGTCATCCAACTTTTCAAGCTCTTTACGTGTGGATTTGACTCCTGCTCAAAGACTGCAGTCTTAGTCATGATTATCTTCGAGCCCTAGCAGGATTGTTTTTTGAAAACTTGAGATGCCAAATTACAGCATTTCCACCTCAATTACACGGAGTAAACTGTTACCAGACAAGTGCGGTAAGATTTTTCCAACCGTGGAGAAATAAGAGCTATAGTGAGAGTGAGGTGAGGTTGGACCAACCGCACTTGTGATAAACGACATTCCCATTGATGTGCTACCCACTTCTGGTTAGCTGTCTGAGATAGCGATCACGCAGTGATCAAAGTCAGAGAGTGTTAAAATGCAAATTTTGAATAAACAAATGGAGAAAATCAGGAACATTTTGAAACACAGAACTGAGAGTGAGTGAGGGCGGGCAAAATGTCATACTGTTCTACTTTTCTTTTCAATTTATATAATAAATTCCTTTCGGTTCAGTTTGTTATCTAAAATGCTCGTTTATATCACCTGGTTTATAGCATTTACATGATATTTTAACTAAATATTTGAAAGTACTGAGTGGTATGCAAAACTGTGGACCATAGAAGGGAATTGAGCCGAATTTCATCTTTAATGCGAGAGTTTGGACACTTATGTTTCCGGAAAAGTTGGACTTGAAATAGTTTAGAATTCCCACCTTATCGCAACTCATTCCATTATTGGCCTCTCTCAGAAAGTGAGTAAGGTTGTGTACAGCTTCCATAAATGTGGTTTTGTCACAGTCAACACCATCAGACTGCAAGCACGCGTTGAGATGCTGGATATAACTATTCACTGAGTGAATTTTGATTTTCACAAGAACTACGGATTTTGAGCCACATGCAGCATCAAAATTCTGCCATGGCATCGCCTAACACGCTTTAAGATTGGGCGATTTTGATAGGAGATAAAACTTCTGAGTTACACCGTATTTTGATGCCACTAACAGATGCAAGCTTCAAACTATTAAGTAACTACAAAGTTTGTGTAAAAAAGTCTGCGCAACTAAGAAGGCAGAAGAAAGATGAAGAGTACACTATAAGGCACATGAGTCATTTGTGGCCCACTTTGCTGCAATACTATTGATAACATAACAGTTTACTGATTGATACAGCCAACCTTCCTCAGTAGTGCCTTTTATCGAAATCACTCATAGAGATTATAAATAATCACAGTAGATTGATCAATTACCAGTTTTGTTTCCCTTCGTCGTCTTCCCACTTCTACGCCTATATCTTCATTCTCTAACACGTTTCTCTCTTCCCGTCGCTGAGATCTTTCAGGACGAGGCCTTGGTCTTGAAGGCAGAAAATCCTCAAAAGGACGTCCAGGAGGACTTGGAGGAGGAGGTACTTCAGTAGTAGGCCCTTCAGTAGGTGGGGTATGAGGGTAATGATCTGGATGATGAGGTTTACCACAACCGCTCCAACAAATCCACTTCTTATTTCCATTACAGGCCTGAAAACACAAATCGTCACACAGAGAATTTGTTGCATCCACCTACTGGAAAAGTCTCGCTCACCACTGTTATGCCAACAACAGCATTTAGAAGAATGAGAAGATGGTTCATGCTGTACCAAGAAGACAATCAGCTGCAATGAGTGGATTTAGGTCAGGTTAAGCATATTGTCTATGCATGATTCAAGCATAATATACGACAGCGGTTATCATCGCAACTGGGAATGAAGTACTCAACAATTTGGCTGTTCAAAATGATGTAAGGAAGCATGTAGCAAGTAAAGATGATAACAAAATCGGATGTGAGTGGAGCAATGATGGTGATGCTGCTTTTATTTGCTCTGGAATAGATGAACTTACGATGAGAATTCAAAGTTTTCCAGTTTGCACAATCTGATAGAGCTGCTTCTAATTAGAAAATCGCATCACACAAAGACATTGAAGTTTCTACAGAAGAGCCAGTCGAATAGCCTTATGATGGCTACGACAAAGTGCATCAGATAATGAGAAGAAGCCTATAGGAGAAGCGATTGTACGAAAAATTTAGCGCAAGTGCAATCCAAGTTCGAGTGTGTGAGTAGAAACATCCATCCTGCTGTACAAAGTGTTCCCTGCGACACTTATTCATTCTTTTTTTCAAGCAGACTGTAAGTAGTTCTCGACAGCTTTTTCCCTCGTCTGTCAATCATATGAAAATGGGATTTCATATAATAAAACCCTGTCATGCACACCCTGACATATTTTATACAAAAGATTTTTTCAGATAATGGAATTTTGGCAGCGGAATATTCTCTCCAGCTGCGTGTAGAACGCGTCCAGTTCGCTTCCATCAGTAGTTTTGATTTGTGAGTGGCACTTTCTGAATTGAAATTCTTTCTAAGAAACGATTGAGACGAAGAATGGTCAACCATAGTGATAAAATATCGTATGGGATGACGTAATGGGAAACCTAGAGGTGCACAACAGAGTCAGTAGCACCGAAATTTTTGTAATGACCTTCTATGAATGACAGAGACGACGTCGTCTAACAAGTATGTGCCGATATTTCTACTTTACCTTTCTTGAGAATTGTATAATTTGATCAGAGTAACGATGAAGGAAAGCATTAAGATAGGCAGCTGAGAAGAGGCTATGGTAGTGTTTCTTTGGACCGTTTGCGGTGACGTCTTGTGCTAGCGGATTTTGGTCAATTTCATCAGTCGCTTTACAGTTCGACGTCGTTGACAAGAAAAGCAAAGTAATGAGGGAGAATTTCCGCTGTTTGAGCAGGTGTGGTATCCAGTGGTATTCATCAGTCCCGATGTTAGATTAGATCATTTCTCAGGTTATCACTTCATAAGCAGCCGCCAGTCCATGTAGATTATAGCGAAATTTTTCACTCTCTGACTTGGTTACTGGGTTGCCCCATCACAATGTTCGTATTTCGACACTTTCTTCAACCCAATTGTTGTTTATTTAAAGAAACCACTTTATCAGCAATATAATCAACATCATGGTCAGTAATATGCAACAATTTTTTGGGGAAAGATTAGAAGTCTTTCTCTCACAAGAAGTGAAGCTAGCAATCAAAGAAGTAGTTGAGGTCACTATTGAGATGGTTGTAGTGTTTACATTTATTCTACCGCAATCACTGCTTCAGGCCTCGAAGAGATAATAATCTGACGGAGCGATAAAGGGATATACGGTGTATTTGGTACCGTATTCTAGCCTAGTTTTTCCAGTGTGTGGAGAGTCAACATGGCAATGCAGCATCGAGCGTTGTCCTGAAGGAAAGGCGATGCTGTGTTGGTTGTTGGAGACGGTTCACTCGCACTATTGCGGCCAACTTTCGAAGTTCGCCACCCTGCCAATTCCAGAAATCCAAAAGAACTATGTATCGATCATGGAACTTGAACTTTAGGTAAGCTGGTAATTCTTTGATGCGAGAAAGCCAGTAGACGTAATATTCCCGTAGTAGCCCCAAATCTTATTTATAAAGATGGTATGCGACAGTGCTACGGCCATGTCAAAGTCTCTTGCTATTGTTACTACAGCAATCACCAACATAACGCAACCTCTTGGGAATTGTCCGATATCAAATAGAAAAAAACTCTATGCAACAATTAGTATGAAAGAAAATATAGGACAACCCCATACCTACATGGTTACTTGGACGGTCCGTATATGCCAATTGTATATAATTCAGCACTTTTTCCATTCGTGGTTTTTTCACGCTGTCGTCGTCCATGATGGCGGTCCCGCTAATCATACAGGATGCGAGAAAAGTTCTGTAAATTTTGTATTTAACTTTTTAGCATTGATACAACATGTTCTTCATCAATCCCGACAAGTTTGATGACTTTTCGTTCAAGTTTTGTGTAGACTCTGTTTTATTATTTACCTATTTTTAGTTGCATTGAAGTTATGAAGTGTAAAAATGAATGCATCGCAGTATTTGAGTTGCGACAAGACGGGAATGAAAGCGGACGACATTGTTAAAATTGACTTATTTCAAAACAGCAAGTACTTACAAAACCATGAGACGTTTCAAAGACATCGAAGGAATTGAGAACTTCCCTCAAAAAGGTCCTCCAACCATTTCGTCTTCTTCGAAGAACATTTAGAATATCTACTGCCAAGTTCGAAAAAATTCGAAGCGTTTGATGCGCAAAATGGCTCGAGAAGCTCGAAATCAGCGAGTGGAGAGTCAAAATATTGTCAGAAATTAGTTTAGCTGCGCTGTTACAGAATCGTTCGTATCCACTTTCTTGTCAAAAAAAAAGGAAAACGGCTTTCAAAGACTCGCCGAATGATTCGTTTGATAACTGTTATTCGTTTGCCAAAGGTGATTTCTATGGATCAGAAAATATTTACGGTTGAACCACTCTACAATCGCCAGAATCGGTGCCAACTTCTTCAAAAGGGTCACCAGAAGTCCATAGTAGCAGAAATCATGAGCCGTAGTCATTTTGCGGTTAAGTGTTCTGGACCGACATCTGCGCCACCGGAAAGGCGCCAATGGTTTTCGTCAACAAAAACGTCAAAATCAATGCAGCCACCTATCAGCAGCAAGTATAATGGGGCAAGTGGAGCCTTGGAGCACTCAACAGTTTGGCGCCGACGGATGTACTCTCCAGGAGGACTGGGTTCATGTGCATTCGGTTCTTTAATCGAGTGCCAACCACCAAGAGTAGTTTCCAGCTTCCTGGCAAGGAAGATACTTGACCGTCAGGCTTGCCGGATTTCAACCCATTGAATTACTACGTGTAGTCCAAACAGGAGGAATAATTCTTGGTCACTAGCACCATTGCCGGCGACATGTATAAAACGGCTTTGACACGCACCTGCGACAAAATCGCAGTGGAGACGCATGCGAGTACCGCTGGAAATTTTCGCAAACAACTTCGTGAATATTTAGAGGCCAAAGGAGGCAATTTTGAGACTCTGTTATGAAGTTTTTCTGTTTATTGGTAGCGCTGTTGATCTGACAAATGTAATATTCCTTCAATCAAATGAATTCAATTGTTTATACAGTATCCAGTATGTTTTACTGCTGAAATATTTGGAAAAAAATTCAATAGAACTTTTTTCGCACTCTGTGATAGTCAGTGCAAGCCTTATACCGTAATTTGTAAAACATCGTCAGTCTGCTCGTAGACACGTCCGTTCACCGTGTAAGATGGTCGTCCTCGAGACTGGTGTATTCTCGTGGAGTTCATTCCAGAGTTTTTGTCTGATTGAACAGCAGCAGAACAATGGCTTTTTGTAATCGCTTGTTTTTCGCTGAACAATGGAAAATTTTGAGCATTTAGTTTATCCTGTGAGCATGTTTAAAGTCTTACCGAGGTTGTGACACCAAATGATACGCACGTTTTGGTGGTCTCGCTGCTATAGAATAGGGTTTAGTGCGGGACGTGGGCCACTGATAAAGAGGGCGGGACCTGCGCAACCTATGATCAGCGACGGCACCGGCCACCATGCATTGTCAAATATGTGAATGGAATTTCGCAAAACTGGCCCTTGGCTGACAAGCCACCTCAGCATTCCCCACATTGTCCGAGTTGTGATCTCCACAGTCAGTATAGGTGACGATGTATTCAAATCACTCTTGGATGCGATCAAAGTTTCTTGGTCTCCTGAACAGAGATCTATATTTTATTGTGAGTTGTCAATCTTTGAAACATCATAAATTATTTTGAACATCTTTTTTCTTTGAAGAATCGCATAGCCATGTAAGAAAAATTCTGAAGCGTCGGAAAGATCTCTGATTTTCATTAAAAAATCCACATTGATTTATGCAGCGGATTGGTATTACAGGTGTACACACACCTTAGCCGATCAGAAGTGCTCACTGAGTGTGAAACCCAACATTCTTTCGGTCGTTACAAAGCTCAAAGAATTTCTTTCCGAAAGCCAAATATACTATTATAAATGGAACAATTTTCTCTACCTAACGATTAAAGGTTCATTACAACAAAACTTTTATCTAGTGAGAAACCTTCGAATGAGAAACAAAGTCTTGTTTTGACTGGTACAGTGCCAAAAACAAGCTATTTGAGAAACTAAACATACCATTGAAATTCACCTAATTTGAGCTATCGACAAACTACATAAACATATTGGAAAAGCAAAAAGTACGTTTATACGGAATGGCTCAATTGGCGCCGCCATAATAGAACAGTGCCGAAAAATGTTATATGAATGCTAAAAAACAGAATGTAAAACATACAAAACTTTTCTCGCATCCCGCATGCTAAGCCAAACCACCAGTGGTATACTGGTGAATGCTTTAGTAACAGTAGCAAGAGACTTTGACATGGCCGTATCACTATCGCATACCATCTCTGAAATGAGATTTGGGGCTACTACGGGAATAGTCCGCCTACTGGCTTTCTCCCGCTGAAGAATCTCCAGCTCAACCAAAGCTCAAGTCCCATGCTTGGATGTACTTTCGGCATTCTGGAATTGGTAGGTGTGCTAAATCTAAAAGTTGGCCGCAACAGTGCGAGGCGAGCGAAGAGTCCTCAACAACACAGCTTCGCCTTTCCTTCAGGTTAACAGTCGATGGTACATTACCATGTTGACTCTCCACACATTGGAAAAACTGGGCTGAATTTTGCTACCACATCCACCGTATATTCCTAACGTTGCTCCGTCAGATCATCATTTCTTCGCGTCCTGAAGCATGTTTGTGGTATAATGAATCTGAACACTAGAACCATCCCAACAGTGATCTCAACTACTTCTTTGATGGCCAGCCTCATTACTTATAGGAGAATGACATCCATAATATTCCCAAAAAATGGTTGCATATTACTGACCATGGTGTTGATTTCTTCAAATAGCGTTGTAGCGTAGGAAGAGTGGAGTGCAAAACATGCGTCGGTGGTGCAACTGTTCATCACACGCTCCTGGAAAGAGTGAGATCTGGGTTCCACTCCCGGCTGAAGCAAATGTTTCTGCACATCACCCTACACTATTGTGTTTATTGAAGTCGATTGAATAGCGCATCCCTCAGAGATTGATGAATGCCAAGAGCTTTATCCTATACATCTTGAAAATAATATTATTGAGTCGTTCCATAAGTTTCGGCACCACCGCAATAAATACGAAATTTATACATTTTTTGATGGGTGTGCAAGACTTTTGCGTCAGGCAGAACTGAAACTCACATTTCACTCTGTGTGGGGCGAATATATTTGTAGCATCATACCACCGCGACAAAGAAATCAAATAAAAGTTTTTCCGTTTTTAACAAAATAAAAATCCAATAGCTGTCAACACAACGGGATTCCATGTTGATATTGACCATCAGGTCAAGGCATTGACGGTTAGATGGTGACACCATTATATGTTGTAGCGTAGAAAGAGTGATGTCAGGACACGGCTTAAAGCACGCGCTTCCAGATAGAGTGAAGTGCGGGCTCAGTCGCGCGTGGCGCAGAAGTTTTGCCCATCACTCAACATCATTGGATATACTTGTACTTCGTGCTACCACTATACAGCTACGGATAAAAAAAACTTCTCTTAGGCACCAGATTTATTAACCAGAAAGAACTAGACCTGCATCAATTTGGTGTCGTTCAACTGCGCATCTCCTTACAAACATTCTGGACACAACTTCTGCATACTTGCTCTAAGGTGAAGCTAACTTGAAAACAAGTTTGCTTGCATCTCATACACGAGTGGCGCGTAGGGAAAAATGCTAGTCAAGCAGCGCTTAATATTAATGGAGCTTAGGGCGATGATAAGGTTGACAGAAAAAAATGGCGAAGATTTGGTTCGCGAAGTTCAAAGCTGGAGAGAAGAGATTGGAGGTTTAATCGCCCTTTGGCCGTCCACAGGAAGCTCCACTAATCTTGCACTCCGCTTAACTAGCATTTTTTCTTCGCGCCATTCGCGCACCAGTAGCAGGATTTGTTCCCACGACACTTCCATCTTGAAGCACAGATAGGCGACTTGAATATCAAAATGTTGGCAACAAACTACGTAGTTGAACGTATACTAAAATCATGCAATTTTGATAACTTCTGGTCATCAAATGTGGTGTTGAGCGGCCCGATATTTCCTACGGAGACCGTTTTGAAAACCAAAGTAGTTTCAGAATACCCTTTTATTAAGCTTCCGAATGGGCACTAAAATTTCTTTCAAAAGCCACCAGCCCTCAACAGTCCTTATTCAACTCCGGTCGAAGCTCACCAAACCTCTTCCAGGTCAGGGTCAGTACTTTTGATCAACATAAGAACAGCCATCGACTTAGGCAGTATTCAGCAGCACTCGTGATGGAAATCAAGAAAGTAGCAATGGCATTCACATGCGAAGAAGAGCTATTAATAATTATACATACAATACCAACTGTATACAAACAATATACAACACAACGATACGGTGATTCTGAGCGCGGAGAGAATACCCTTCTCTTGAGTAGTGACTGAAAGCGTAAAGTGCCATTTGAAAGTCACAGTGCCATAGCCTCCTTACAGTGATTGACCCCTGACAGAATTCCTGAAATTAGAGTCAGCTCTTACATCGATAGCGACAATAACACGTGACCTTCGAAACCAAAGTGGCACGTGACCATTGGGTCCACTACTCAGCAACGAATCTGACTTGTGGTGAATTGAAGAGTTTAACGATGGCCATTAGGAATTAGTCAATTGGGTCAAACTCACTGCTGATTGTCAAACCAGTGCTGATTTGCAGTAGTACAGTGATAATTTTGGTCAGTTTATTTATCAATCTTCCAAGGTTTTTTTCTTATTGTGCGGATCTCAGTGCTTCTAACATTCAACTTCTTTTTGCGCTACCTCTTTGAAAGTCGTAGAATACTTTTCGACTACGTCTCATGGCAATTTTGAGGATAGCCTGGCTGCAGCGTGTCAGAGAGCGTTCGTTCTTGACTGCCCGCGCTGGGGAGTGAACGGGGTTCAGCCAGCGCGCCGCGACAAGCATCACAACGACTCGGCTACTGCTTCCGGCTGTGCATTACACCCAGGAAAGAGTGACATGCATGTTCAACTCTAGCTTACGGTTTAGAATTTTGCATACACTTAAGATTATTGATGTACAGTTGTAACATTACATCGCTGAAAAAGCGGCTAAACAAAGAACTCCTATCGATAAACCAATCGAGTATCTGTTAGCTCATAAGGGTTTCGTGTTGATACGCTCTCACCAGATGAACAGCTTACGCGTGACTGACAGAATTAATAGACTGCGACAATGGAGTATTGAAAAAGTACAGCAGACTCGGCAGTGCAGCGAGTAGCACGCGTTTGCAGAAAGGATGAGTTGCGAGTTACACTCCCTCTCGAGGCACATTGTTTTTCTTGTGAGAGCTTATGATGAATTTGTGATTGTTGCGAGCTATATTGGTGTGCCCATATTAGAATGGCCCCACATCGTTGTTATCAAAGTGCTGTTGTTACGTAAATGCTTGGGAAGTGTTCTTACATGCTTCAATAACAGCTGTAAGCCATGGACAATCAATCACTCTGGACTGCAATACCAGGTGATTTCTTCACTTTCGAATCGTACGTATACCACCAAGATGCCACACCGAGCTCTGCAAGGCTCAAAACATTCTATCAGAAAAACTTTGACTCGAGCTCAAGAATTGCTTCATCCAGCGTGGCAAATTGGAACGAGTCGTCTTTATAACCATCCTTTTTACTGACTTATTGCTTCATATTTCATAGTTTTTTTTTCCACAGTTCAAACACACGAAAGTTGTAAGACATTCCGTGACAAAACTTCTTACTTTCATCAATTACAAATGCTACTAAGGTCCATGTTAGCCGAAGTGAAACGCAAAATCAACGGTTTTATCTCGTTTAGAATATATCTCATAATTATTATTTGAAAAAAACATGTCATGTGGTCTGGTAATGGGCTCTTATACAGTCCCATAAAGTGTTTTGGCTTGTTTAGAATACTATTGAACACTATTCTTTTGAAACTTCATTCACTCCGTTTAAATAATAGAGCGACTTCTAAGATTGTCTTGATCTCACAGATTTACTATTTTGCTGTTATGATATGTTAACAAGGAACAAATTTAGTTTATTACCAAAACTTCTCCAACGAAATTTCTTTGCGACAACACACCGAAAGCATATGTCATAACAATGAGGTAATCGGATAAACTCCTCCAAAGAAGTACCTAAAAACCTAAACCTTATGACATATAGTCTCAACCATTTTTAGAGAAGAAAACTTATGATCATGCGTACTGCTGACTCCATTGGCACTATTATCGGAGACGACATTATTACTGCTAAAAGTTGTTCGAGGAGGAGAAAAAAATTGATTTGGTCGACATCGGAATCTTTAGAGAGTACTTTTTCAAGAACTGCTAATTTGATGTGGACCAAACCAAGCCTATAAAGTTCTTGCAGTCCTCCACCGCTTGCGTCCCTTCATTGATACACGATCCTCATAATACTCTTCATTTGACATGGCTTGCAGACAGTTTGACATGAAAATCAAGAATTGGGGCGCCTGAACGACTCTCAGTATTATGAACACTGGAATTTTTTCGCTAAAAGAAAATTATGGTAACCTTCGATGACGCATTACCTAAAGCAGTGCGTTCTAAAAGTTCACTACTCGGTCAAAGAATGAGAGTGATCCACAAATAAGCATAATCGCGACTTCCTACGCCCTATAAATTCCCTCCTCTCCTTATGACTATAATCGACCATATCCAGGACATTGTAGGCGATTAGAGTAGAACAGGGACATCGCTTGTTGCCAACTGCTTCCGATGTGTATTCTCCTACATTCTCATCGATAGGAGTAGTTCCTCTACCGCAAGATTTGTTTCGATTCTTTTACCTAAACGTTCAGACCAAAGTTCGAAAGTCTCACTCTCTCCTGAGCCATTGGTAAATTTAATTCTTTCTCATACATAGATATTGTCAATTTCCACGAATTACTTTCAGTTCACGTATGTGAAAAGGAGTCGGATACTTCTGCGCTACGCAGAAACTTTGAACGAAAAGCGTATTGCGTCAGACTGGATATTTCCAATAGGAGATTTTGTGCATCAGGGAAGTGTAAGGTAGATTGTGCACGTATTCGACACTGCTCACTGTTCGACCTTACAACTTTCACTATCTTTGAAGGTCCGCCTTAGAAAGTGATCGATTGAGCACACTTCTAGTCCGTTTGCTCTCTCAAGAGTCCGAGGTAGGAGAGCCTTTGAGACTACAGCCAACACTGCACTGTGTTGTGCCCAATCACATCAAAACGACACTGATGAAAAGTTATTCGGTGAACGATCAAAAAGGTGTCGTCATTTGAAATCCTGCCCCACCCACAGATGACGACGAGAGGTGTTTAAAGAGAAGTAATGCTCAGGTACAGGAAACCAATTAATTATACTAACTGCCACGCCACATCTCTGGGAATTGACTGTGGAATAAACAGATATCTGTGGCGTCCGGAGGAATGATGAGTAGGAAGAGAAAATCTAACGACTATATCTTCCCTGAAAATGACCTCACCGAGTTCTCTTACCGCCAATCTCAATCATTCTAGGAAAAGGTATACAAATTTTGCTTATCAAGTGGTTGGAGATCCTTGATTATAACGGTGATTACGCTGTCGATTACTTGTTTTTTAAATACGTAACAACTGGATCAATACAAATATCGCAATTTAAGAGATGTTATGAGATACCCATCAAATCAATAGGAACTGATTAGCCATTGACAACTAACTTTAGGTCTCTACAGACCCAACGGTTTATGTTAAGCAATGAAGAATATGTTTTGATGATTAAAGGCCTTGAACGCTTATGTGCATGACAACACCGGAGGAGAGACTTGACCTTTAAGTTCTATGGGTATGGATAACATGTGCAATGCTTTTACAAGATGTTGCTGTTGTCCACAATGCAATAATAACGTAGTGCATATTCGGGAGTATTGTGCCCTCTATGTGTCTCTAGTCGAAAATTTCATACACACTCAGTTCATGAACTAGCTAGGATTAATTGCAGTGATTAGAATTGGAACTACAGCCAATTGTTTGTCGATGTACTCTCTCCATAATGTCTTTTGTATTGCGTTAAGGATTTTGTCTTTTCCCTAGTATATGACTGTAGAAGCGGTTATAGAGGCTCTGGATAACCAGGGCGTCCCTACTCGTTACATAATGATCCTTCGTGAGCTTTATAAAGATTTCACGACCAAAATATCTCCATTCTACAACAATATCACCATCGACTTAAGAAGAGGGGTTCGACAAGGCGATACAATTTCGCCAAAACTATTCACTGCCACCCTACAAAACGTCATACGAACATTAGAATGGGACGAAATGGGAGTGAAAATTGACGGTCGACAATTAAACCATCTTCGATTTGCTGACGATATCGTTCTCATAACACCAAACATCAGCCAAGCGGAACGAATGTTGACTAATTTCGTAACGCCTGTGGAAAGATTGGTCTTCAACTAAATCTAACGAAAACGATGTTATGAGGAACAGATGAGTTTCGAGTGCCCCATTCGCGCTCAACGGAACAACAATCTTCGAATGCTCCAGTTACGTTTGTCTAGGTCGTGAAATCAACATTATGAACGACCTAGCCCCAGAGTTGAGCAGGAGGAAACGAGCGGCTTGGGGAACGTTTAAGAGCATCGAAGATGTAGTGAAGAGGACAAAAAACATCCGACTCCGTGCCCACCTTTTCAACTCGACAATTATCCCTGCCCTAACATATGCAGCAGAAACCTGGTCGCTACGTAAGCAGGATGAAAGATCACCTGGAGTTATCGAACGCGCAGTCGAATGGTCGATGCTAGGAGTATCCCGTATTTCGCAAATGAGAGAAATGATCCGAAGTTCCGACCTACGTCAACGATCGAAAATCAGAGACTCCGTTCTACACGCCAGGATATCGAAAATAAGGTGGGCCGGACACGTGATGCGCTTCAACGACAACCGATGGACGAGAGCCGATACCGACTGGATTCTCCGGGACGTCAAGCGCTCTAAGGAAGGCCACTGACCCGATGGTCCGATTTTTTCACGAAAGCGATGGAAGAAAGATATGATGCTCAGCGAATCCCTAGAGCGAGGAGGACCCACTGGGCTACTCTTGCATGCGATAGGGAAAAATGGAAGAGTTGCTGGTACCCGCTCGAGTCACTCGACGATCAACGGGACGACAGGTGATACAGGTGATGACTGAGCTTCTCTTGTCTTTACACTCCCCGTAACAGAGGCGATGAATAAGCCATTCATTCAAATGGCTGGTACACTCAAAAGCGAAAACAAATGAGAATCGCTTTTTTTCAAGATCTTTTTCCTTTAGAATTGATTGTTCAGGCAATCAACTACGTGATGGATGTTCATGCAGAACAATTGGAAGGCCATGATAAAGCCTCAGAGTCAAGTGCCTGTCTGGTGACAACGATTTTTCTCACATTGAATCGCTCAGAAGCAATGAACTTTTTTGCCATTTTATTTTGTAATCGCTTTTGTTATTCTATGAGGAAGAGCATTGATGGCCCGGAAACCAGTCAAACTTCATATTCCTCAGCTCTTCAACACTCTGTCATGATATTTTATTGAGCCTTACATATTAGTAACTCAGCATTTACTGTGTCTTCGATAAGCAGACATAAGGCTTTTCATGGCAAGATTATTCATCAATATTTGACATTTCGGTGATCTCATCCCCTTCAAAGCTTGTAAAGATCAAACTCACATACATTCTTCCCAGCCAGACACCTCTATACCCTAAGCGGAAAAAACTCAGGAAATAAATTACTTCTGCATAGCAAAAAAAAAAAAAAACTTTGGGCAATACAATCGTTGGTGATGCAGTGTGTTAGAGTATAATATGATAAGCAATGCGTTGGTCTCTACCTCTCCCAACTCTGTTTTCCAATCAAACAACAAGCGCTTTTATCGGTTGCTTTCACGATTTTTGAAAAAATTGTCTTGACCATTATTCTACGGCATGCTCAACAAAGACAACATCTGAGAACAGTAGCCAGCGAAGTAACAACATATGAGGTATTCGAAGGCTTTTTGTAAACGATGAGCGTGGAAAAGCGAATCTGCAAGTGTTGGATTTGTATAGTAAATCGCAATGATAATTTGTGCAGAATAAAGTAGCAATAAAGGAGATCAGGCAAAGAAAGTGGTTAGTGAAGCTTAGGGCGGGTTAAAGGGGTTGATCATCCAATCACTAGCACTCTCTTGCAATCAATAACACACGGCATACAGAAGGTTCAGCTTGGCTATCCTCGACATTGGACGCGCACCGACCAATATTCTATGAGGTTCGTGAAAGAGAAAATATCCAAGAAATGGAAGAAACAAGTCGATTGCTAGAAGGAGTGAGATCTGCGTAAAACCAAGAATTGCGATACACATAAGGCAGATTGAAAGAGTGATAAAAGACTAATAGTAATAATAATGAAATGGACGGACTCTCTATAGGGAGTGTGACGCTCCCGAGAGAACTGACTATAAAAAGATCGACAGACGACGGGTTCTGCCCGGCTGATGAGTCTGTAAGGACGAAACACGGGTCTCGGGTTGTACAAGAGCCCTTACCAAACCACATGACATGTTGGCTCAAATAATGATGAAAGGATATATTGAAATTTGAGCGTGGTCTAAACAAAGCACTCGAGATAAAGGTAAAATTATGATAAAAGTACCACCCAATGAGCAATCGAATGAGTAATAAATAAGTATGTTGAGTGGTAAAGGATGCAACGCCGAAAAATGTTAAAAGTTTACTCTATATAAAAATAAAAGAATACTTACAGAACGACAGGAGAAAATCTGTTCTACAATTCTGCTTAGGCCCCAACTCTGAAGTGCACCAATTATTCAAAAATTGCCAGGAGTAATGGGTGAATTGGTATCACGTGCAGGTATCATCATTTTTGACCAATTAATCACTATTTTCTAATCCCCTATCGTCTTGATGACTTCTGCGCAATATATAACATGCAGAGTATCAAAATATGAAAATGTTTATTATAATGTTTTTTGTAGTACCTATTGAAATGAAATGAAAGCCACGAATAGTAAGATTTCTCTGTGAACTAACGTTTTTCTTCACACATAAATGCTGTATACGCGTCAAAGAGTATGAGGGTGTAGAGGGACAGTGATATGTCAACAACGAAGAATTCAAAAATTTTTTCAAGGCCGAGAAAATTACCTTGATTGAATGATGAAAGTCGTGCAGCGCTAGCGGTTCGCGCAACGCGCAGAGGTTTCCATTGCCGGCGCTCATGGTTGACTTCGATATTTATTGTCTTTTAAGCACACACGAGGCGGTTAACCCTCTAAGGACCATGCGAAGCATTTGCTTCACACCGCGCGACAGCAAGACTCACTCAAGTACTGTAATAGCGGTGCTGCGTTTTGTGGAAGCATGCACAGAAGAAGTTCGCGTCGTGTGAGAAAGCGGCGGCGAGACGCCGCCTGCCTATCATCGCTAATCCTTAAAAGGTTCATAACAGGATTTTTCGATAGTGACTAGCGTTTCGACTAATCCCTCATCAAACCTCAATATCAAATCCACATAGATTCAAAGTAGTCAGACACTTCCGTAACTTCAGCAAGAAAGACTCAATACATAATGTCTTTCGCGTTGTAAAGAGTCTATCGAGGCGCGGTAGAAGCATTGATTATCGAAGCAGTATATCAGGTAGCTAAGATATAAGCACGGCCGTGTTGGATCCCGTAAGCAATGCCCTCTCGCAACCAATCAACAAACATCTTAGCTCGGCCATCTTTAAGAGTGCAAATTGAGTCGTCTCGACCACCATTCTACGACATTCATAAATAGACAGAAATCTTCAAGAAGCAGTCGAACTAACGCGTGATGTCTTCAGAGATCGTTGTAATAAATAAATGTGAGAAAACGAATCGAATGCAAGAAGTGATGAATCTGTGCAGCAAATTGCCACGGTGATGAAAAGTTTTCTTGAAAGACTGACCTTCCTGACAGTATATTTTTATAAGGTCAATTATGGCACTTCTAAAGCACCGGGTGCGTGTTTCGGACTTTCAGCCTCGTCAATAGCATGGTGCCTTTCAGTTCAGTCAGTTACTCAAAAGTATACCCTCTAACTAGAGAAATTGACGCCAAACTTTTCACACTCAACGCACTGTGGGAGGTTGCCGAGGCGTCCTTCAGAGATGGTTGATTCTCGTTTGTCGTGCGCTTGGCTTACGTTTAATCAAGAATCAATCACACTGAAAGCTTATCACGATGAACTTTTTATTGCTGAAAGCAAAAGGTTTGGCGTCATCGCTCGAAGCTACCGTACCGAGGACTCTTTGGGGTGAACGTAATGGGTCCCATTTTTAATACTTTTTTTAGCGTTTTTCATATCGAACGTGCAGTTTGCAAGGCTCATAGCGTGAGGGCTAAAATCTCACGGCAAGCTCGTCATTGTCTGCCAAAGGAAAACGAGAGCTTGTTGGTATGAAGCGACTCGTAATCGCCTCATGTGTATCTTTCATATGTACATTAACTAATCGTACTCGTAGAGACAGAGCTCTTTCAAATCGGCAATATAGAAACAGGGCTCATTTTCTGAATCACCTGTTTTGTGGTAAGCACAAGATCGCTTGTAATTTGCGTTTGATCCTCCTATCCACCACCACTGGATGCGCCATGTGCCCTCGCGACTAAAAGGGCTCCTGTATCCCTTAAAGAAGGAAATCCGTGGTATACTTGTATGTGTATATTCATATACACAAATTATATATATATATATATATATATGCATACGTATGTACATACATATAATTTCTGACGCTTTTTTCTGGCTTCATTCCCTGTTACCAATGATTTATTCATACGTCTGATTGTTTTCATTTGGACTATGGCAAGATAACCTGTGTCGACAACAACACTTTAGTTACAGGAATTGCGAACGATTGTTCAGTGCAATGGCGGTTTGAGAAGCTTTCTAAAGAAACAAAACGCACTAGAAAAGTATCGGTGAAAAATGAGATAGCAACAGATATCAAAGCTGAAATTCCTAAGTCACGCGAGATTACGGAGAGAAATTCAGCATCGACCGTCCACGGTCGTTCGCCATCCAGCAAAAGTGCGATGAAGGTACGCAAAAAGCGCCTCTGATTTTGCATCAACTTGATATTAGAGTCACGCTCCTTATGGAATTTTCAATTTTACAGAGAGTCCTAAAGATAATGAAACATTACAGAAGTGTGGAAAGTTAACTCAGCTCAGTTATCAAGTAGACAAATTAATCTTCTAGAACATTCGCATGTTTACTCTTACCCAGTAACGTAGTTAATTATTCATTTTGGTTGCGGTAAAAATATATGAATTACACTGGACGGAGAGGTGATTGTACAGTAGACTCTTACAATAATTATCCTAGTGTTTGCATCTGCCGCCGCAGTCTTTTCCTTTCAAATAAGTGAATTATCGTGTTATAGTTAAGAAACGTAAACGATTTTATAGCAATGATTTTCTATTGAACTCATTGTTCAGGTTTTGAAGCTAAACAGTGTCAGATTTGCCTGTAGTACTCGTGTTATCAATGATTCTCCTCGTAGGAAAACGAACAAACGTACAAAAAAAAGATAAAAAGAGTTTGTTGCATCACAGCAGTTATAAAAACAAATTCGCCTTAACTACACGACTTCGACAAAGGGCGTTTCACTTTTGTGCATAATAGCATGTGAACGGATCTTGACTGCTTGCACCATGTTTTGATCGCCTAAAATATAACTCCATTAAGTTATCTATGCAACTATAAGCTAAAATATCTTTTTTCACACGCCATGTATCTAAATCTACCACATATATTCGAGCACCTGTATTCAATTCGTTTTCTAACATCTGTCGTTCATCCAAGTTTTTAAGCTCTTCACGTGTGGATTTGACTCCTGCTCAAAGACTGCAGTCATAGTCATGAATGTCTTCGAGCCCTAGCAGGAATTGTTCTTTGACAACATGAGATGCCAAATTACAGCATTTTCACTTCAATTACACGGAGTAAACTGTTACCAGACAAGTGCGGTAAGATTTTTCCAACTGTGGAGAAATAAGAGCTATAGTGAGAGTGAGGTGAGGTTGGACCAACCGCACTTGTGATGAACGACATTCCCATTGATGTGCTACCCACTTCTGGTTAGCTGTCTGAGATAGCGATCACGCAGTGATCAAAGTCAAAGAGTGTTCAAATGCAAATTTTGAATAAACAAATGGAGAAAATCAGGAACATTTTGAAACACAAAACTGAGAGTGAGGGCGGGCAAAATGTCAGACTGTTCTGCTTTTCATTTTCAGTTTGGATAATCACTTTCTTTGAGCACAATTTGTTATCTAAAAAATTCGTTCATATCACCTAGTTTATAGCATTTATATATTGTTTTAACTAAGAGGGGGGAGTGGAGGGTGCGGATCGAGTGGGGGTGTGTGTGGTGGCAGAGGAGGTAGGGGGTGGGGGGAGGGACCCGCAAGAAGGGGGGGGGTAGGGGGGTAGTGCGGAAGGGAGGGGGGGGAAGGGGAGAGGAGAGTGTGAGGGAGGGGGGGGAGGGAGAGAGAGTGGTGTGTGGGTACGAGAAAATGGAGGGAGAGAGGGGGGGGAGAGGTGAGAACAAGGAGTGGGGGTGGGACGGGGGGGGGGGGGGGGGTAGCGGAGAAGTGGGTAGGGGGGGGATGATGGTGAGAAGTGGTGTTGTGTTTGGGAGGTAATGACACGGGATGATTGAGCAGGGTTTGGCAGGTACACTGTTAACAAGTTGTTTGAGTTGTTGTTGTTAGATTGAGTTTTGTTGGATGTGATAGAATGGAGTCCTCTGTTACACGAGTTTTTCGTTTTTATTTTGTTTTCGTGTATCTGGTTTTTGTGTCTTTGCAAAGGATGCAAAGGGGTACGGACGCAGCTCGAGAAAGTGACATGCGGGAACACGATAAAGATCTAAAGTTGACAAATTTGCGCCCTTCTCTTGTGACCCCCCCCCCTTGTCACGGACCCCTCCCCCCCCCCCCCCACCCCCCCCCCCCCCCCATTTTTTCATGGCCATTTTTTTGTGCTTGTTCGTGATGTATGTATGGAGAGACTTCTTATTGGCTGTTTGGTGGTTCATCGTTTCTAAGGAGTCTCCTCTAAGGGAGCGTGGGAGTAGAAAAAAATGTGAACGGATATTTAGGTAGTAGACAAACTGAGGGTAATTACAACTTGTTGAAATTTTGTTGTGTGCTTAGTCGTAATATATTAAACGGAGCAAACTTGCGACTTACAAGACTCGACTTTTGACTCCTTCTGTAGTTAGAGATTGACATCCTTTGCTACTATGCTTTGATACCGTGGCATTTATATCAGTCTACATCCAGCAGCCTTAAGCTGCGTTTACACTATCCGGTTTACTTGCGCACAGCAAGACTCACCACTTCCGGCAGCCCGCGGCTTTCACAATTTCATTTTTTTTCGTTTGTTTTGTACCATATAAGGGAGTCCCCACGTAAACTGTCATTTAACAATTTCCTCATGCTTTTCGCATTTATCGAGCTCTTTGTTACATGCATGCGTTGTGTGGATTTCTTGTGATGTTACGACGTGTCCTCGTTTCAGGCCGGTAAAGCCAACAGGGAGACTTCTGATCAGCACTTGAGAAAACCACAAACCATTGGATCGCGGTGATCTCAAAATTTTCAAGAAAGTGGTGAAAGATGCGAGGAAGAGATTTTTAGAGCCTATTTCACAGAAAATACTAGTAATTGATTTGAACTGCCTTCATTAATGGGAACGCTATGAATTGGAAATCACTTTAGCACCTTGTTACATCTCCATAAACGGATAAGTCATTTATGATAACACCCACCCGTTCGTTTGCCCATCCACGCGGAGCGCAGACGAACATATACAATCCATCTGCCATCGGTGCGCGCTAGCACCGTATGTACTCCGGCGCTACCGTGCTAATCCAAAGGAGTTCAGTGTATCAACAGGTTCGTTCATTATGCTGTTATACCCGTTTTCACGCGGATATTTATGACAAAGGTCGAGTCTATCAAGCTGGCGCATATAGCGGAAATAAAATGGACAGTGAGTGCGTGAGTGATTGTGAGTGAGTGGAGTGGGTGAGAGGAGTGGTAACGTGAGTGGGTTGAGTGAGTAGTGGAGTGAGTGAGTGGAGTGAGTGAGTGAGTGGTGAGTGAGTGAGTGGAGTGTGAGTGAGTGAGTGAGTGGGAGTGAGTGGAGTGAGTGAGTGGGAGTGAGTGAGTGAGTGAGTGAGTGGAGTGAGTGGAGTGAGTGAGTGGAGTGAGTGAGTGAGTGGAGTGAGTGGAGTGAGTGAGTGGAGTGAGTGAGTGGAGAGTGAGTGAGTGGTGAGTGAGTGAGTGGAGTGAGTGAGTGGAGTGAGTGAGTGTGAGTGGAGTGAGTGAGTGAGTGAGTGGAGTGAGTGGAGTGGTGAGTGAGTGAGTGAGTGAGTGAGTGGAGTGAGTGAGTGAGTGGAGTGAGTGAGGTGGAGTGAGTGAGTGAGTGAGTGGAGTGGAGTGAGTGAGTGAGTGGAGTGAGTGAGTGGAGTGAGTGAGTGGAGTGAGTGAGTGAGTGAGTGAGTGAGTGAGTGAGTGAGTGAGTGAGTGGAGTGAGTGAGTGGAGTGAGTGAGTGAGTGAGTGAGTGAGTGAGTGAGTGGAGTGAGTGAGTGGAGTGGAGTGAGTGAGGTGAGTGAGTGGAGTGAGTGAGTGAGTGGAGTGAGTGAGTGAGTGGAGTGGAGTGAGTGGAGTGAGTGAGTGGAGTGAGTGAGTGAGTGAGTGAGTGAGTGAGTGGAGTGAGTGAGTGAGTGAGTGGACGTGTGAGTGAGTGAGTGAGTGAGTGAGTGAGTGGAGTGAGTGAGTGGAGTGAGTGAGTGGAGTGAGTGGAGTGAGTGGAGTGAGTGAGTGGAGTGAGTGAGTGGAGTGAGTGAGTGGAGTGAGTGAGTGGAGGAGTGAGTGAGTGGAGTGAGTGAGTGGAGTGAGTGAGTGAGTGAGTGAGTGGAGTGAGTGAGTGGAGTGAGTGAGTGAGTGGAGTGGAGTGAGTGAGTGGAGTGAGTGAGTGGAGTGAGTGAGTGGAGTGAGTGAGTGGAGTGAGTGAGTGAGTGAGTGAGTGAGTGGAGTGAGTGAGTGAGTGAGTGAGTGAGTGAGTGTGAGTGAGTGGAGTGAGTGAGTGAGTGAGTGAGTGAGTGAGTGAGTGAGTGAGGTGAGTGAGTGAGTGAGTGAGTGAGTGGAGTGAGTGAGTGAGTGAGTGAGTGGAGTGAGTGAGTGGAGTGAGTGAGTGGAGTGAGTGAGTGAGTGAGTGAGTGGAGTGAGTGAGTGGAGTGAGTGAGTGAGTGAGTGGAGTGAGTGAGTGGAGTGAGTGAGTGAGTGAGTGAGTGGAGTGAGTGAGTGGAGTGAGTGAGTGAGTGAGTGAGTGAGTGAGTGAGTGAGTGGAGTGAGTGAGTGAGTGAGTGGTGAGTGAGTGAGTGAGTGTGAGTGAGTGGAGTGAGTGAGTGGAGTGAGTGAGTGAGTGAGTGAGTGGAGTGAGTGGAGTGAGTGAGTGGAGTGAGTGAGTGGAGTGAGTGAGTGAGTGAGTGGAGTGAGTGAGTGGAGTGAGTGAGTGGAGTGAGTGAGTGGAGTGAGTGAGTGGAGTGAGTGAGTGGAGTGAGTGAGTGGAGTGAGTGAGTGAGTGAGTGAGTGAGTGAGTGAGTGGAGTGAGTGAGTGGAGTGAGTGAGTGAGTGAGTGAGTGGAGTGGAGTGAGTGAGTGAGTGAGTGAGTGAGTGGTGTGAGTGAGTGAGTGGAGTGAGTGAGTGAGTGAGTGGAGTGAGTGGAGTGAGTGTGAGTGAGTGAGTGAGTGAGTGGAGTGAGTGAGTGGAGTGAGTGAGTGGAGTGAGTGAGTGAGTGATGTGAGTGAGTGAGTGAGTGAGTGAGTGAGTGGAGTGAGTGGAGTGAGTGAGTGAGTGGAGTGAGTGAGTGGAGTGAGTGAGTGAGTGAGTGAGTGGAGTGAGTGGAGTGAGTGAGTGGAGTGAGTGAGTGGAGTGAGTGAGTGAGTGGAGTGAGTGAGTGGAGTGAGTGAGTGGAGTGAGTGAGTGGAGTGAGTGAGTGGAGTGAGTGAGTGAGTGAGTGGAGTGAGTGAGTGAGTGAGTGGAGTGAGTGAGTGAGTGGAGTGAGTGAGTGAGTGGAGTGAGTGAGTGAGTGAGTGGAGTGAGTGAGTGAGTGAGTGAGTGAGTGAGTGGAGTGAGTGAGTGGAGTGAGTGAGTGAGTGAGTGAGTGGAGTGGAGTGAGTGGAGTGAGTGAGTGAGTGAGTGAGTGAGTGGAGTGAGTGGAGTGAGTGGAGTGAGTGAGTGGAGTGAGTGAGTGGAGTGAGTGAGTGATGTGGAGTGAGTGAGTGAGGAGTGAGTGAGTGGAGTGAGTGAGTGAGTGAGTGAGTGAGTGGAGTGAGTGAGTGGGTGGAGTGATGAGTGAGTGAGTGGAGTGAGTGGAGTGAGTGAGTGGAGTGAGTGAGTGAGTGGAGTGAGTGAGTGAGTGAGTGAGTGGAGTGAGTGAGTGAGTGAGTGAGTGAGAGTGTGAGTGAGTGAGTGAGTGAGTGAGTGAGTGAGTGAGTGAGTGAGTGAGTGAGTGAGTGGAGTGAGTGAGTGGAGTGAGTGAGTGGAGTGAGTGAGTGAGTGAGTGGAGTGAGTGAGTGGAGTGAGTGAGTGGAGTGAGTGGAGTGAGTGAGTGGAGTGAGTGAGTGAGTGAGTGAGTGGAGTGAGTGAGTGAGTGAGTGAGTGAGTGAGTGGAGTGAGTGAGTGAGTGAGTGAGTGGAGTGAGTGAGTGGAGTGAGTGAGTGGAGTGAGTGAGTGAGTGAGTGGAGTGAGTGAGTGGAGTGAGTGAGTGGAGTGGAGTGAGTGAGTGTGAGTGAGTGGAGTGAGTGAGTGGAGTGAGTGAGTGGAGTGAGTGAGTGGAGTGAGTGAGTGGAGTGAGTGAGTGGAGTGAGTGAGTGAGTGAGTGTGAGTGAGTGAGTTGAGTGAGTGGAGTGAGTGAGTGAGTGGAGTGAGTGAGTGAGTGAGTGGAGTGGAGTGAGTGAGTGGAGTGAGTGAGTGGAGTGAGTGAGTGGAGTGAGTGAGTGGAGTGAGTGAGTGAGTGAGTGGAGTGAGTGAGTGAGTGAGTGAGTGAGTGAGTGGAGTGAGTGAGTGGAGTGAGTGAGTGAGTGGAGTGAGTGAGTGGAGTGAGTGAGTGAGTGGAGTGAGTGAGTGGAGTGAGTGAGTGAGTGAGTGAGTGAGTGAGTGGAGTGAGTGAGTGGAGTGAGTGAGTGGTGAGTGAGTGAGTGAGTGAGTGAGTGAGTGAGTGGAGTGAGTGAGTGAGTGAGTGAGTGGAGTGAGTGAGTGAGTGAGTGAGTGGAGTGAGTGAGTGAGTGAGTGAGTGAGTGGAGTGAGTGAGTGTGAGTGGAGTGAGGTGGAGTGAGTGAGTGAGTGAGTGAGTGGAGTGAGTGAGTGAGTGAGTGAGTGGAGTGAGTGAGTGGAGTGAGTGAGTGGAGTGAGTGAGTGGAGTGAGTGAGTGAGTGAGTGAGTGAGTGAGTGAGTGGAGTGAGTGAGTGGAGTGAGTGAGTGGAGTGAGTGAGTGGAGTGAGTGAGTGGAGTGAGTGAGTGGAGTGAGTGAGTGGAGTGAGTGAGTGGAGTGAGTGAGTGAGTGATGTGAGTGAGTGAGTGGAGTGAGTGAGTGGAGTGAGTGAGTGGAGTGAGTGAGTGGAGTGAGTGAGTGAGTGGAGTGAGTGAGTGAGTGGAGTGAGTGGAGTGAGTGAGTGGAGTGAGTGAGTGAGTGGAGTGAGTGAGTGGAGTGAGTGAGTGGAGTGAGTGAGTGGAGTGAGTGAGTGGAGTGAGTGAGTGGAGTGAGTGAGTGAGTGGAGTGAGTGAGTGAGTGGAGTGAGTGAGTGGAGTGAGTGAGTGGAGTGAGTGAGTGGAGTGAGTGAGTGGAGTGAGTGAGTGGAGTGAGTGGAGTGAGTGAGTGAGTGAGTGAGTGAGTGGAGTGAGTGAGTGGAGTGAGTGAGTGGAGTGAGTGAGTGGAGTGAGTGAGTGGAGTGGAGTGAGTGAGTGGAGTGAGTGAGTGGAGTGAGTGAGTGGAGTGAGTGGAGTGAGTGAGTGGAGTGAGTGAGTGGAGTGAGTGAGTGGAGTGAGTGAGTGGAGTGAGTGAGTGAGTGAGTGAGTGAGTGGAGTGAGTGAGTGGAGTGAGTGAGTGAGTGAGTGAGTGAGTGAGTGGAGTGAGTGAGTGGAGTGAGTGAGTGGAGTGAGTGAGTGAGTGAGTGAGTGGAGTGAGTGAGTGGAGTGAGTGAGTGAGGAGTGAGTGAGTGGAGTGAGTGAGTGGAGTGAGTGAGTGAGTGGAGTGAGTGAGTGGAGTGAGTGAGTGGAGTGAGTGAGTGGAGTGGAGTGAGTGAGTGAGTGGAGTGAGTGAGTGGAGTGAGTGAGTGGAGTGAGTGAGTGGAGTGAGTGAGTGGAGTGGAGTGAGTGAGTGAGTGAGTGAGTGGAGTGAGTGAGTGGAGTGAGTGAGTGAGTGGAGTGAGTGAGTGAGTGAGTGAGTGGGAGTGGAGTGAGTGAGTGGAGTGAGTGAGTGGAGTGAGTGAGTGGAGTGAGTGAGTGGAGTGAGTGAGTGGAGTGAGTGAGTGGAGTGAGTGAGTGGAGTGAGTGAGTGAGTGAGTGAGTGAGTGAGTGGAGTGAGTGAGTGGAGTGAGTGAGTGAGTGAGTGAGTGGAGTGGAGTGAGTGGAGTGAGTGAGTGGAGTGAGTGAGTGGAGTGAGTGAGTGGAGTGAGTGAGTGGAGTGAGTGAGTGGAGTGAGTGAGTGGAGTGAGTGGAGTGAGTGAGTGGAGTGAGTGAGTGGAGTGAGTGGAGTGAGTGAGTGGAGTGAGTGAGTGAGTGGAGTGAGTGAGTGAGTGGAGTGAGTGGAGTGAGTGAGTGGAGTGAGTGAGTGAGTGGAGTGAGTGAGTGAGTGAGGAGTGAGTGAGTGGAGTGAGTGAGTGGAGTGAGTGAGTGAGTGAGTGAGTGGAGTGAGTGAGTGGAGTGAGTGAGTGGAGTGATGTGAGTGAGTGAGTGAGTGAGTGAGTGAGTGAGTGAGTGGAGTGAGTGAGTGGAGTGAGTGAGTGGAGTGAGTGAGTGAGTGAGTGAGTGGAGTGAGTGAGTGAGTGAGTGAGTGAGTGGAGTGAGTGAGTGGAGTGAGTGAGTGGAGTGAGTGAGTGAGTGAGTGGAGTGAGTGGAGTGGAGTGAGTGAGTGGAGTGAGTGAGTGTGAGTGAGTGAGTGAGTGAGTGAGTGAGTGAGTGAGTGGAGTGAGTGAGTGGAGTGAGTGAGTGGAGTGAGTGGAGTGGAGTGAGTGGAGTGAGTGAGTGAGTGAGTGAGTGGAGTGAGTGAGTGGAGTGAGTGAGTGGAGTGAGTGAGTGGAGTGAGTGAGTGAGTGAGTGAGTGGAGTGAGTGAGTGGAGTGAGTGAGTGGAGTGAGTGAGTGAGTGGAGTGAGTGAGTGAGTGAGTGAGTGAGTGGAGTGAGGGTGAGTGAGTGGAGTGAGTGAGTGGAGTGAGTGAGTGGAGTGAGTGAGTGGAGTGAGTGAGTGAGTGAGTGAGTGAGTGGAGTGAGTGAGTGGAGTGAGTGAGTGAGTGAGTGAGTGAGTGAGTGAGTGAGTGAGTGAGTGAGTGAGTGAGTGGAGTGAGTGAGTGGAGTGAGTGAGTGGAGTGAGTGAGTGGAGTGAGTGAGTGGAGTGAGTGAGTGAGTGAGTGAGTGAGTGAGTGAGTGAGTGAGTGAGTGAGTGAGTGGAGTGAGTGGAGTGAGTGAGTGAGTGAGTGAGTGAGTGGAGTGAGTGAGTGGAGTGAGTGAGTGAGTGAGTGGAGTGAGTGGAGTGAGTGAGTGAGTGGAGTGAGTGAGTGGAGTGAGTGAGTGGAGTGAGTGAGTGGAGTGAGTGAGTGGAGTGAGTGGAGTGAGTGAGTGGAGTGAGTGAGTGGAGTGAGTGAGTGAGTGGATGTGAGTGAGTGGAGTGAGTGAGTGAGTGAGTGAGTGAGTGGAGTGAGTGAGTGGAGTGGAGTGAGTGGAGTGAGTGAGTGGAGTGAGTGAGTGAGTGAGTGGAGTGAGTGAGTGGAGTGAGTGAGTGGAGTGAGTGAGTGGAGTGAGTGAGTGGGAGTGAGTGAGTGAGTGAGTGGAGTGAGTGAGAGTGAGTGAGTGAGTGAGTGAGTGAGTGGAGTGAGTGAGTGGAGTGAGTGAGTGGAGTGAGTGAGTGGAGTGAGTGAGTGAGTGAGTGAGTGAGTGGAGTGAGTGAGTGAGTGGAGTGAGTGAGTGAGTGAGTGAGTGGAGTGAGTGAGTGGAGTGAGTGAGTGGAGTGAGTGAGTGGAGTGAGTGAGTGGAGTGAGTGAGTGGAGTGAGTGAGTGAGTGTGGAGTGAGTGAGTGAGTGGAGTGAGTGAGTGAGTGGAGTGAGTGGAGTGAGTGGAGTGAGTGAGTGGAGTGAGTGAGTGAGTGAGTGAGTGAGTGAGTGAGTGGAGTGAGTGAGTGGAGTGAGTGAGTGGAGTGAGTGAGTGGAGTGAGTGAGTGAGTGAGTGAGTGAGTGAGTGGAGTGAGTGAGTGGAGTGAGTGAGTGGAGTGAGTGAGTGGAGTGAGTGAGTGAGTGAGTGGAGTGATGTGAGTGGAGTGAGTGAGTGGAGTGAGTGAGTGGAGTGAGTGAGTGAGTGAGTGAGTGAGTGAGTGAGTGAGTGAGTGAGTGAGTGAGTGAGTGAGTGGAGTGAGTGAGTGAGTGGAGTGAGTGAGTGGAGTGAGTGGAGTGAGTGAGTGGAGTGGAGTGAGTGAGTGGAGTGAGTGAGTGAGTGAGTGGAGTGAGTGAGTGAGTGGAGTGAGTGGAGTGAGTGAGTGGAGTGAGTGAGTGGAGTGAGGTGGAGTGAGTGAGTGAGTGAGTGAGTGAGTGGAGTGAGTGAGTGAGTGGAGTGAGTGAGTGGAGTGAGTGGAGTGAGTGAGTGAGTGAGTGAGTGGAGTGAGTGAGTGAGTGAGTGGAGTGGAGTGAGTGAGTGGAGTGAGTGAGTGAGTGAGTGGAGTGAGTGAGTGAGTGAGTGGGAGTGAGTGAGTGAGTGAGTGAGTGAGTGGAGTGGAGTGAGTGAGTGAGTGAGTGAGTGGAGTGAGTGGAGTGAGTGAGTGGAGTGAGTGAGTGGAGTGAGTGAGTGGAGTGAGTGAGTGGAGTGAGTGAGTGGAGTGAGTGAGTGAGTGGAGTGAGTGAGTGGAGTGAGTGAGTGGAGTGAGTGAGTGGAGTGAGTGAGTGAGTGAGTGGAGTGAGTGGAGTGAGTGAGTGGAGTGAGTGAGTGGAGTGAGTGAGTGGAGTGAGTGAGTGGAGTGAGTGAGTGGAGTGAGTGAGTGGAGTGAGTGAGTGAGTGAGTGGAGTGAGTGGAGTGAGTGAGTGAGTGAGTGGAGTGAGTGTGAGTGGTGAGTGAGTGAGTGGAGTGAGTGAGTGGAGTGAGTGAGTGGAGTGAGTGAGTGGAGTGAGTGAGTGAGTGGAGTGAGTGAGTGTGAGTGAGTGGAGTGAGTGAGTGAGTGAGTGAGTGGAGTGAGTGAGTGGAGTGAGTGAGTGGAGTGAGTGAGTGGAGTGAGTGAGTGAGTGTGAGTGAGTGAGTGGAGTGAGTGAGTGGAGTGAGTGAGTGAGTGAGTGAGTGGAGTGAGTGAGTGGAGTGAGTGTGAGTGAGTGGAGTGAGTGAGTGAGTGAGTGAGTGAGTGAGTGGAGTGAGTGAGTGGAGTGAGTGGAGTGAGTGAGTGAGTGGAGTGAGTGAGTGAGTGAGTGGAGTGAGTGAGTGGAGTGAGTGAGTGAGTGAGTGAGTGGAGTGAGTGAGTGGAGTGAGTGAGTGGAGTGAGTGAGTGAGTGGAGTGAGTGAGTGGAGTGAGTGAGTGGAGTGAGTGAGTGGAGTGAGTGAGTGGAGTGAGTGAGTGGAGTGAGTGAGTGGAGTGAGTGAGTGAGTGAGTGAGTGGAGTGAGTGAGTGGAGTGAGTGAGTGAGTGAGTGAGTGAGTGAGTGGAGTGAGTGAGTGGAGTGAGTGAGTGAGTGAGTGAGTGAGTGGAGTGAGTGAGTGAGTGAGTGAGTGGAGTGAGTGAGTGGAGTGAGTGAGTGGAGTGAGTGAGTGAGTGGAGTGGAGTGAGTGAGTGGAGTGAGTGAGTGAGTGGAGTGAGTGGAGTGAGTGAGTGAGTGAGTGGAGTGAGTGAGTGGAGTGAGTGAGTGAGTGGAGTGAGTGAGTGGAGTGAGTGAGTGGAGTGAGTGAGTGGAGTGAGTGAGTGAGTGAGTGAGTGGAGTGAGTGAGTGAGGAGTGAGTGAGTGGAGTGAGTGGAGTGAGTGAGTGGAGTGAGTGAGTGGAGTGAGTGAGTGAGTGAGTGAGTGAGTGAGTGAGTGAGTGAGTGAGTGAGTGGAGTGAGTGAGTGGAGTGAGTGAGTGGAGTGAGTGAGTGGAGTGAGTGAGTGAGTGAGTGAGTGAGTGAGTGAGTGGAGTGAGTGAGTGAGTGAGTGAGTGGAGTGAGTGAGTGGAGTGAGTGAGTGAGTGAGTGAGTGGAGTGAGTGAGTGGAGTGAGTGAGTGAGTGGAGTGAGTGAGTGGAGTGAGTGAGTGAGTGAGTGAGTGGAGTGAGTGAGTGGAGTGAGTGAGTGAGTGAGTGGAGTGAGTGAGTGGAGTGAGTGAGTGGAGTGAGTGAGTGGAGTGAGTGAGTGAGTGAGTGAGTGGAGTGAGTGAGTGAGTGATTGAGTGGAGTGGAGTGGAGTGAGTGAGTGGAGTGAGTGAGTGGAGTGAGTGAGTGAGTGAGTGAGTGGAGTGAGTGAGTGGAGTGAGTGAGTGAGTTAGTGAGTGGAGTGAGTGGAGTGAGTGAGTGGAGTGAGTGAGTGGAGTGAGTGAGTGAGTGAGTGAGTGGAGTGAGTGAGTGGAGTGAGTGAGTGGAGTGAGTGAGTGGAGTGAGTGGAGTGAGTGAGTGGAGTGAGTGAGTGGAGTGAGTGAGTGGAGTGAGTGAGTGGAGTGGAGTGAGTGAGTGAGTGAGTGGAGTGAGTGGAGTGAGTGAGTGGAGTGAGTGAGTGAGTGGAGTGAGTGAGTGGAGTGAGTGAGTGGAGTGAGTGAGTGGAGTGAGTGAGTGAGTGGAGTGAGTGAGTGGAGTGAGTGAGTGGAGTGAGTGAGTGGAGTGAGTGGAGTGAGTGAGTGGAGTGAGTGAGTGAGTGAGTGAGTGAGTGAGTGAGTGAGTGAGTGGAGTGAGTGAGTGGAGTGAGTGAGTGAGTGGAGTGAGTGAGTGGAGTGAGTGAGTGAGTGGAGTGAGTGGAGTGAGTGAGTGGAGTGAGTGAGTGAGTGAGTGGAGTGAGTGAGTGGAGTGAGTGAGTGGAGTGAGTGAGTGGAGTGAGTGAGTGGAGTGAGTGAGTGGAGTGAGTGAGTGGAGTGAGTGAGTGGAGTGAGTGAGTGAGTGAGTGGAGTGAGTGAGTGGAGTGAGTGAGTGGAGTGAGTGAGTGGAGTGAGTGAGTGAGTGAGTGAGTGGAGTGAGTGAGTGTGAGTGAGTGAGTGAGTGAGTGAGTGAGTGAGTGAGTGAGTGAGTGGAGTGAGTGAGTGAGTGTGAGTGAGTGGAGTGAGTGGAGTGAGTGAGTGGAGTGAGTGAGTGGAGTGAGTGAGTGAGTGAGTGGAGTGAGTGAGTGGAGTGAGTGAGTGGAGTGAGTGAGTGAGTGGAGTGAGTGAGTGGAGTGAGTGAGTGGAGTGAGTGAGTGGAGTGAGTGAGTGAGTGAGTGAGTGGAGTGAGTGAGTGGAGTGAGTGAGTGAGTGAGTGAGTGAGTGAGTGGAGTGAGTGAGTGGAGTGAGTGAGTGAGAGTGAGTGAGTGGAGTGTGAGTGAGTGGAGTGAGTGAGTGGAGTGAGTGAGTGAGTGAGTGAGTGGAGTGAGTGAGTGAGTGAGTGGAGTGAGTGAGTGATGAGTGAGTGAGTGAGTGAGTGAGTGAGTGGAGTGAGTGAGTGAGTAGTGAGTGAGTGAGTGGTGAGTGAGTGGAGTGAGTGAGTGGAGTGAGTGAGTGGAGTGAGTGAGTGGAGTGAGTGAGTGGAGTGAGTGAGTGAGTGAGTGAGTGAGTGAGTGGAGTGAGTGAGTGGAGTGAGTGAGTGAGTGAGTGAGTGGAGTGAGTGAGTGGAGTGAGTGGAGTGAGTGAGTGGAGTGAGTGAGTGGAGTGAGTGAGTGAGTGGAGTGAGTGAGTGGAGTGAGTGAGTGGAGTGGAGTGAGTGGAGTGAGTGAGTGGAGTGAGTGAGTGGAGTGAGTGAGTGAGTGAGTGAGTGGAGTGAGTGAGTGGAGTGAGTGAGTGAGTGAGTGAGTGAGTGAGTGAGTGGAGTGAGTGAGTGGAGTGAGTGAGTGGAGTGAGTGGAGTGAGTGAGTGAGTGGAGTGAGTGAGTGGAGTGAGTGAGTGGAGTGGAGTGAGTGAGTGGAGTGAGTGAGTGGAGTGAGTGAGTGGAGTGAGTGAGTGGAGTGAGTGAGTGAGTGGAGTGAGTGAGTGAGTGGAGTGAGTGAGTGGAGTGAGTGAGTGGAGTGAGTGAGTGAGTGAGTGAGTGAGTGGAGTGAGTGAGTGGAGTGAGTGAGTGAGTGAGTGAGTGAGTGAGTGGAGTGAGTGAGTGGAGTGAGTGAGTGGAGTGAGTGAGTGGAGTGAGTGAGTGGAGTGAGTGAGTGGAGTGAGTGAGTGGAGTGAGTGAGTGGAGTGAGTGAGTGAGTGAGTGAGTGAGTGAGTGAGTGAGTGGAGTGAGTGAGTGAGTGTGAGTGAGTGAGTGGAGTGAGTGAGTGAGTGAGTGAGTGAGTGGAGTGAGTGGAGTGAGTGAGTGGAGTGAGTGAGTGGAGTGAGTGAGTGAGTGAGTGAGTGAGTGAGTGGAGTGAGTGAGTGGAGTGAGTGAGTGAGTGAGTGAGTGGAGTGAGTGAGTGGAGTGAGTGAGTGAGTGAGTGGAGTGAGTGAGTGGAGTGAGTGAGTGAGTGAGTGAGTGAGTGGAGTGAGTGAGTGGAGTGAGTGAGTGGAGTGAGTGAGTGAGTGAGTGAGTGGAGTGAGTGAGTGGAGTGAGTGAGTGGAGTGAGTGAGTGAGTGAGTGAGTGAGTGAGTGGAGTGAGTGGTGAGTGAGTGGAGTGAGTGAGTGGAGTGAGTGATGAGTGGAGTGAGTGAGTGAGTGAGTGAGTGGAGTGAGTGAGTGGAGTGAGTGAGTGGAGTGAGTGAGTGGAGTGAGTGAGTGGAGTGAGTGAGTGGAGTGAGTGAGTGGAGTGAGTGAGTGGAGTGAGTGAGTGAGTGAGTGAGTGGAGTGAGTGAGTGGAGTGAGTGAGTGGAGTGAGTGAGTGGAGTGAGTGAGTGGAGTGAGTGAGTGGAGTGAGTGAGTGGAGTGAGTGGAGTGAGTGAGTGGAGTGAGTGGAGTGAGTGAGTGGAGTGAGTGGAGTGAGTGAGTGGAGTGAGTGAGTGGAGTGAGTGAGTGAGTGAGTGAGTGGAGTGAGTGGAGTGAGTGAGTGGAGTGAGTGAGTGGAGTGAGTGAGTGAGTGGAGTGAGTGAGTGGAGTGAGTGAGTGGAGTGAGTGAGTGGAGTGAGTGAGTGGAGTGAGTGAGTGGGAGTGAGTGAGTGAGTGAGTGAGTGGAGTGAGTGAGTGGAGTGAGTGAGTGAGTGAGTGGAGTGAGTGAGTGAGTGAGTGAGTGGAGTGAGTGAGTGGAGTGAGTGAGTGAGTGGAGTGAGTGAGTGGAGTGAGTGAGTGAGTGGAGTGAGTGAGTGGAGTGAGTGAGTGAGTGGAGTGAGTGAGTGGAGTGAGTGAGTGGAGTGAGTGAGTGAGTGAGTGAGTGGAGTGAGTGAGTGAGTGAGTGAGTGGAGTGAGTGAGTGAGTGAGTGAGTGAGTGAGTGAGTGAGTGAGTGAGTGAGTGAGTGGAGTGAGTGAGTGAGTGAGTGAGTGAGTGGAGTGAGTGAGTGAGTGAGTGAGTGGAGTGAGTGGAGTGAGTGAGTGGAGTGAGTGAGTGGAGTGAGTGAGTGAGTGAGTGGAGTGAGTGAGTGGAGTGAGTGAGTGGAGTGAGTGAGTGAGTGAGTGGAGTGAGTGAGTGGAGTGAGTGAGTGGAGTGAGTGAGTGGAGTGAGTGAGTGGAGTGAGTGAGTGGAGTGAGTGAGTGGAGTGAGTGAGTGAGTGAGTGAGTGGAGTGAGTGAGTGGAGTGAGTGAGTGGAGTGAGTGAGTGGAGTGAGTGAGTGGAGTGAGTGAGTGGAGTGAGTGAGTGAGTGGAGTGAGTGAGTGGAGTGAGTGAGTGAGTGAGTGAGTGAGTGAGTGAGTGAGTGGAGTGAGTGAGTGAGTGAGTGAGTGAGTGAGTGGAGTGAGTGAGTGGAGTGAGTGAGTGAGTGAGTGAGTGGAGTGAGTGAGTGGAGTGAGTGAGTGAGTGGAGTGAGTGAGTGGAGTGAGTGAGTGGAGTGAGTGAGTGGAGTGAGTGAGTGAGTGGAGTGAGTGAGTGAGTGGAGTGAGTGAGTGGAGTGAGTGAGTGAGTGAGTGAGTGGAGTGAGTGGAGTGAGTGAGTGGAGTGAGTGAGTGGAGTGAGTGAGTGGAGTGAGTGAGTGGAGTGAGTGAGTGGAGTGAGTGAGTGGAGTGAGTGAGTGAGTGAGTGAGTGGAGTGAGTGAGTGAGTGAGTGAGTGAGTGAGTGAGTGAGTGGAGTGAGTGAGTGGAGTGAGTGAGTGAGTGAGTGAGTGGAGTGAGTGAGTGGAGTGAGTGAGTGAGTGAGTGAGTGGAGTGAGTGAGTGGAGTGAGTGAGTGGAGTGAGTGAGTGAGTGAGTGAGTGGAGTGAGTGAGTGAGTGAGTGAGTGAGTGGAGTGAGTGAGTGGAGTGAGTGAGTGGAGTGAGTGAGTGGAGTGAGTGAGTGGAGTGGAGTGAGTGAGTGAGTGAGTGAGTGGAGTGAGTGGAGTGAGTGAGTGGAGTGAGTGAGTGGAGTGAGTGAGTGGAGTGAGTGAGTGGAGTGAGTGAGTGGAGTGAGTGAGTGGAGTGAGTGAGTGAGTGGAGTGAGTGAGTGAGTGAGTGAGTGGAGTGAGTGAGTGGAGTGAGTGAGTGGAGTGAGTGAGTGTGAGTGAGTGGAGTGAGTGAGTGGAGTGAGTGAGTGAGTGAGTGAGTGAGTGAGTGGAGTGAGTGAGTGAGTGGAGTGAGTGAGTGGAGTGAGTGGAGTGAGTGAGTGGAGTGAGTGAGTGAGTGAGTGGAGTGAGTGAGTGGAGTGAGTGAGTGGAGTGAGTGAGTGAGTGGAGTGAGTGAGTGGAGTGAGTGAGTGAGTGAGTGGAGTGAGTGAGTGAGTGAGTGGAGTGAGTGAGTGAGTGAGTGAGTGAGTGAGTGGAGTGAGTGAGTGGAGTGAGTGAGTGAGTGAGTGAGTGAGTGGAGTGAGTGAGTGGAGTGAGTGAGTGGAGTGAGTGAGTGAGTGAGTGAGTGGAGTGAGTGAGTGAGTGAGTGAGTGGAGTGAGTGAGTGGAGTGAGTGAGTGGAGTGAGTGAGTGGAGTGAGTGAGTGAGTGAGTGAGTGAGTGATGTGAGTGAGTGAGTGGAGTGAGTGAGTGGAGTGAGTGAGTGGAGTGAGTGAGTGGAGTGAGTGAGTGGAGTGAGTGAGTGGAGTGAGTGAGTGGAGTGAGTGAGTGGAGTGAGTGAGTGAGTGAGTGAGTGAGTGAGTGAGTGGAGTGAGTGAGTGGAGTGAGTGAGTGGAGTGAGTGAGTGGAGTGAGTGAGTGGAGTGAGTGAGTGGAGTGAGTGAGTGAGTGAGTGGAGTGAGTGAGTGGAGTGAGTGAGTGGAGTGAGTGAGTGGAGTGAGTGAGTGAGTGGAGTGAGTGAGTGGAGTGAGTGAGTGGAGTGAGTGAGTGGAGTGGAGTGAGTGAGTGGAGTGAGTGAGTGGAGTGAGTGAGTGAGTGAGTGGAGTGAGTGAGTGGAGTGAGTGAGTGGAGTGAGTGAGTGAGTGAGTGAGTGGAGTGAGTGGAGTGAGTGAGTGGAGTGAGTGAGTGGAGTGAGTGAGTGGAGTGAGTGAGTGGAGTGAGTGAGTGAGTGGAGTGAGTGAGTGGAGTGAGTGAGTGGAGTGAGTGAGTGGAGTGAGTGAGTGGAGTGAGTGAGTGGTGAGTGAGTGAGTGGAGTGAGTGAGTGGAGTGAGTGAGTGGAGTGAGTGAGTGAGTGGAGTGAGTGGAGTGAGTGAGTGAGTGGAGTGAGTGGAGTGAGTGAGTGGAGTGAGTGAGTGAGTGAGTGAGTGGAGTGAGTGAGTGGAGTGAGTGAGTGGTGAGTGAGTGAGTGAGTGAGTGAGTGGAGTGAGTGAGTGAGTGAGTGAGTGGAGTGAGTGAGTGGAGTGAGTGAGTGGAGTGAGTGAGTGGAGTGAGTGAGTGAGTGAGTGAGTGAGTGGAGTGAGTGAGTGAGTGAGTGAGTGAGTGGAGTGAGTGAGTGGAGTGAGTGAGTGGAGTGAGTGAGTGGAGTGAGTGAGTGAGTGAGTGAGTGAGTGAGTGAGTGGAGTGAGTGAGTGGAGTGAGTGAGTGAGTGAGTGAGTGGAGTGAGTGAGTGGAGTGAGTGAGTGAGTGAGTGAGTGAGTGGAGTGAGTGGAGTGAGTGAGTGGAGTGAGTGAGTGGAGTGAGTGAGTGAGTGAGTGAGTGAGTGGAGTGAGTGAGTGGAGTGAGTGAGTGGAGTGAGTGAGTGGAGTGAGTGAGTGGAGTGAGTGAGTGGAGTGAGTGAGTGGAGTGAGTGAGTGGAGTGAGTGAGTGAGTGAGTGAGTGAGTGAGTGAGTGGAGTGAGTGAGTGGAGTGAGTGAGTGGAGTGAGTGAGTGAGAGTGAGTGAGTGAGTGGAGTGAGTGAGTGGAGTGAGTGAGTGAGTGGAGTGAGTGAGTGGAGTGAGTGAGTGGAGTGAGTGAGTGGAGTGAGTGAGTGGAGTGAGTGAGTGAGTGAGTGGAGTGAGTGAGTGGAGTGAGTGAGTGAGTGAGTGAGTGGAGTGAGTGAGTGGAGTGAGTGAGTGAGTGGAGTGAGTGAGTGGAGTGAGTGAGTGGAGTGAGTGAGTGGAGTGAGTGAGTGGAGTGAGTGAGTGGAGTGAGTGAGTGAGTGAGTGAGTGAGTGAGTGAGTGGAGTGAGTGAGTGAGTGGAGTGAGTGGAGTGAGTGAGTGGAGTGAGTGAGTGAGTGAGTGAGTGAGTGAGTGGAGTGAGTGAGTGGAGTGAGTGAGTGAGTGGAGTGAGTGAGTGGAGTGAGTGAGTGAGTGAGTGAGTGGAGTGAGTGAGTGGAGTGAGTGAGTGGAGTGAGTGAGTGGAGTGAGTGAGTGGAGTGAGTGAGTGAGTGTGAGTGAGTGAGTGGGAGTGAGTGAGTGGAGTGAGTGAGTGGAGTGAGTGAGTGGAGTGAGTGAGTGGAGTGAGTGAGTGAGTGAGTGAGTGAGTGAGTGGAGTGAGTGAGTGGAGTGAGTGAGTGGAGTGAGTGGAGTGAGTGAGTGGAGTGAGTGAGTGGAGTGAGTGAGTGAGTGGAGTGAGTGGAGTGAGTGAGTGGAGTGAGTGAGTGGAGTGAGTGAGTGGAGTGAGTGAGTGGAGTGAGTGGAGTGAGTGAGTGGAGTGAGTGAGTGAGTGAGTGAGTGAGTGGAGTGAGTGAGTGGAGTGAGTGAGTGAGTGGAGTGAGTGAGTGGAGTGAGTGAGTGAGTGGAGTGAGTGAGTGAGTGAGGTGGAGTGAGTGAGTGGAGTGAGTGAGTGGAGTGAGTGAGTGGAGTGAGTGAGTGGAGTGAGTGGAGTGAGTGAGTGGAGTGAGTGAGTGGAGTGAGTGAGTGAGTGGAGTGAGTGAGTGAGTGGAGTGAGTGAGTGG
>JAHQIW010001006.1:0-66816 GCA_019055375.1 Parelaphostrongylus tenuis
GTCGGAAGCTGGCTGAGTGTATCAAACACCTAGAAATGAACTCTATATAATTCATCTGAGCGATGAAGTATACTCAATCTTTCCTAGAGCGCTCGAAATTAAGAAGATTGTTGATTTCTCTAAGACATATGTTTACGCCTCAAATAGAAGGAATAGAAAGCTAAGCTATACAAATTTTTGATGAGATTTTTCGCTTCAGGAGAGATTTTGGTTCACGTTGGGAACCTGTTTTAACCATTTTGGATTCTCGTGCATGCCTCCTCTAAACTATCCGCCTTAAATAGGGACTTTCCAGTTACCATGCAGTACAGCATTACAGCCAGTTGACCACACTTCATTAAATACAGAATGACCTCGTTTCATAAAATGTGACATTAGAGATTGGAGAAAGTTGAAAGGTTTGATCTAAGCGGTGTCATTTCTTGACTTACCTTTTTAAGTAAAATCAACTAGGTGTTCGAATAACAGCGCAAGTAGAGAAAATCGTGTTGTATCAAAGTAATTCGAAAATCCATGAACTGTAATTCGTTCTTTTCAGCCACGCTTTTACCGCACATCAACACATCTTTAACCTCTAAGAGACAGTTATGGAAATCGATGCCCTCAGAGCGAATTGGCGCAGTGGTGCGCGATTTTCGCTGTTTGACTAAAGTTTCTTTCCCAGTTTTATGGACACTTTAGGACTTTTGAATTACTTCGATATAACACAATTTTCGCAACTCGCACATATGCTTTCATTCGCATCACTGTCACCACCGTCCCGTAAATCGTCGAGTACTTGAGCGGCACCACGAACACTTCCCTCTTTTCCCTATCAGGTGCAGGAGTAACCCAGTGGATCCCTCTCGTTTTAGGGATTCGTTGAGCATCATATTTTTTTTCCAGTCTCTTCGTGTAGAAGTCGGACCAACGAGTCGGTGGTCTTTCTGTAGAGCACTTGATGTCCCGAGGAATCCAGTCGGTAACGATTCCCGTCCATCAGTTGTCTTTGAAGCGCTTTACGTGTCCGGCCCACCTTATTTTCCATATCCTGGCATATAGAACGACGCCCTTGATCTTCAGTCGTTGACATAGGTCAGAACTTTGAATCCTTTCTGTCATTTGCGAGATGCGGGATACTCCTAGCATTGACCTTTCGGCGCGAGATCAATAATGTCAAGTAATCTTTCATCCTGCTTACGTAGCAACCAGGTTCTTATGTATACGTTGGGCAAGGATCATCGTCGAGGCGAAAAGGTGGGCACGGGGTCGGATGATTTTTTGTCCTCTTCACTATATTTTGATGCTCTCAAACGCTCCCCAAGCGGCTCGTTTCCTCCAGCTCAACTCTGAAGCTAGATCGCTCATCATGCTGATTCCACGACCTAGATAGACGTAACGGGAGCATTTGGAGATGTTCGTTTCTTTGGGCATGAATGGGGCTAAAACCAATTCTCTCTACAGGAACATCGTTTTCGCTGAATTTCATTTGAAGGCCAATATTTCCAAAGGTGCCTTCAAAGTCGTTCAACATTCATTCCGCTTGTCTAATGCTTAGTGTTACAAGGGCGATAATATCAGCGAAGCGAAGATGCTTCAACTGTCGACCGCCGATTTTCACTCCCGTACCGCATCATTCTAGTGATCGCATGACATTTTGAAGGGTATCAATGAGTGATTTTGGTGCGATTGTATCGCCTTGTCGCACCCCTCTTCTTACGTCAATGATAATTTTATTGAAGAATGGCGATATTTTGGTCGCTAAAACTTATAAGTTCACGAAGTGAGGCGGAGCGGTAGTTTGTACTCTCATGAAACTTTAATGAGTCTGTAATCGTGCAGATGTGGTTTATGGTGATGAAAATCTTTTCGGAACCCTGCTTGTTCGCATGGCTGTCCTTCGTCCAGTGTTCTGTCAAACTTGTTCGGGATGACTTGAGTGAAGAGTTCATAAACAACGGACAGCAAGTAGATTATGTCTCCTTTCCTGACCAGCAATACAGTCTTGCTGCATTTCCATTGAATGAGAACCCTGCATTCTGACAAGTAACGAGCGAAAAGCCGAGCCAGATGTGGATGAGAGCTGGAGGTAGAATATTTAGGTTTTCTGGTCCAATCCTGCCTGAACCAAGTGTTGTTCTGTTCTTCATCGACGATATGGCATATCGGATTCGGAAGGGAGGACTGGTGGAACACAGATTCATCCTCTTTAATTTATATGGAAGTGAGAAGATGTGGCTGGCGAAGAGATCCGAGTAGTACTGTTGGGTGATTATCTCCGTCGTTTATCTGGAAGCTGTAAGTGTCCCGTCAGGAGCCAGAGTGCAATTATCTTGGTCTTATAGTCGAGAAAGGTTCGGTGGGTTTACAAATGCTTTTCTCAACATCTGCAGCTTCTGCTATAACTGCTGCTCGTGTTTCTTTGAGATCTTTTCTTATCGCTTCTCTGCAGCGTTTCGCAAGTTCGGATGTTAGGTTTTCGTTGAAGGTAGCTCGGGCGATTCTGCGTTGACGTATCAGCTCGAGTGTCTGCGGAGGTGAGCGTCTCTCTTATGACCTTACAACTCCCAGCTTTCATAGCGACAACGTGAAGATATTCAGCGAGCCTGTCGTATTCTTCGTCGATGTTGTCTAAACGGTATCTTCCCAATAGCAGACTAATTATTTGAATACTCTCAGCTTATGGTAGTTCTGGGACTTCGCTGTTTTGAATTTAGCGGCCATCTCTCCTTTCCGTCGAAAATCGGAACGTTGCGCGAAGGAGGCGATGGTGTGATCCCGTGTAGAACTTAGGAACAACAGCCACATCAGTTAGACAAAACCTTTGATATACCAGTGTACGGTCTATTTCGTTGTGGTATTTCCATTGGGAGACTCCTCCTGTCCATCGTTGAGAATGAGGCTTTGGAATTATGTGTCATTCCATTCTAGTCAGGAGTTCCGATGTGACGACTTTCTTCAGGCGCTCTCCTAGGTCCAATTTTTGCTCTAAAAATCTCCAACAATGATCTTGAAAAAGGAATGGTCTTCTCTTTTTTCAAAAAATCTTTCGAAGTCTTTATACAAGGCTTCAACTTCGTCTTCGTCGTAGCTTGATCTTGGTGCGTAAACAACGAAGATGGTCCAAGCCGGCATTGAACCACATCGTTTGAGCCGTAATCGTTCGATGCGGGTTTTCAGTTGTTTGAACGAATCGATGTTCACGGTCAAATTTGATTTGATGAGAACGCCAACGCCGCTGACACCCTCTGTTGTAGCATGTTCCAAGAATCAGTTTCTATGCCGGTGTCACTAACAGGTGAAGAGGGTGGCGTCTTCTCGTTTTCAGGCCGGGCCATTGACGTCGTAACTTATCCTTCTTGCTCGAATCATTAGATCTTCTACAGCGGATTCGTGAGCAAGTGGTTCTTGCATTGTAGGTACAGATCGTCATCTTAGGCTGTTTCGATTTTGGTAGCCTGGTTTGGCCCTGAGATTTTAGCAGCTTCTCCGTACTCGCTCTGTCCGGCGCTACCGTACCAGGGCTCTTCTGTGGTCAGGGGAATGAGGCTCATATTTTGTTACTGTTTCTTGTAATTGATACCCAACGTATAGCTTTGCCAGGCTCTAAACGTGGGGGCTGGATACTCACGAATAGCTTTCCAGTCTACCTCGGAGAAGAGGATGAGCTTATTTCTTGGAGGCAACTCCTAACCGCCTCCCATACACTTCCCAGCCGCTTGATTTCAGGCTTTTGGCCGACTTGACTCGTAGGAATAGAGTTTTGCCAAATCGGTGCTGCAGAAGCAAGGAGTTTATCGCCTGAATCCCCCTGCGTCTCTGTGAAGCTCACGGTCGCTTTTGATTCGCGTTTATTCCCCTATCCACCACCTGGGGACGCGCCACGTGCCCTCGCGACTAACCGGGGGGATCCCTCAAAGAAGGAGGTCAGTGGAACTGGTATGCCTTCTAAAAAATAAGTTCGACGTGAACAATCAACCATATTCAATAGTTTGAGAAAATCTTGATTGAATGAGAATTAATGATTTTTTTCGAAGTTATCAAAGTGATTGTGTCGCATAAATAGTTCCCATTTCTGATTATTGATATACCATCTCGCATTTCAATCTTTTCAATATCGCACAGGTCGGAATGACACCTTGGAGAGGACAGATGTTGCGCAAACAATTCGATCACTACAGTATAGACGTCTACCTTTTGGAATGTCTCAGTACTTTTGGCCACATATAAGTGTAAGCGCTCGATTTTATTGATCGGAATGACTGGAGGTGAGAGACTAACATAGAAGCTTCCTTTAAAAAACCTAAGAGCATAGCATGCTATCACCTCTATCTTCACGACATAAAGACGCTTGTTTCTGTTGAAGTGGAAGCATTGGAAAGAGCACTAAAATATAGTGTTTTCCCATCGCACGCGCAGGTAACTTAGCCATCTCACAACTACGAAAAAAGAAAAGTTGTCTTGACTTTCATTTCTGCTGATGAAATCTCATTGCAAAAATGCAAAATATCTTCACGTATACTTTCGCTTTCGTGATAATAATTTATTTGTGGGATAATTGATTACCATTCAAAATGTGGATTTCTTCAAATGTTGGTTCAACCTTATCACAATAATGTGAGAGGACGACTGAGGGATGATAAGGAATGGAAGGTCAAAAGTTGAGAAAATACTAAAAAATGATGTTGACCTCATCAGCGTTATCTAATCATCTTTATACTCCACAAATGGCTCCTTTCTCGATAAACGAGCATGTATCTGTGCCAAAAAAAAATTTGAAAATGTCAATATGAGTGCAAGCGTTTTTTTATTTATAAATGCAGTGATTTTTTCCTTACATTTTTGAATACACAACTTCATTCGGACTTGCACATTTTACACAATTGGATCATTTTTGTATGAACTCAACTCTGATCCACTACAACAATGCATGAATTCTTGAACAGGTATTTATATGTGTGATTCAAAGAAGATGAAACTATGAACACATCGTTTATTGCGAACATTTCAAAGCGGTGTCTACGTTCTATCTGACAGTTCCTGAGGCAGAGGAGAAGTGGGATGAAACGGACCAGCTGCCAACATTCGAACCGCTCTGTTCAGTACACCTTAGCCACAGTCTCTCTCATCCAGTTAGCCATGATTAAATTTGTGGTCTACAAAAAATTTCCTCAAAAATCAAAACTAGTATTATAGAATAAACATTGCAAACCATGAGAGATCCTGAGATGGTCCGTGTAATTGGAGGAAACAGCTTCAACATCCATGTCCGCCATGCCTACCTTACACTCAACTTTTTCGTTACCAGCGGCACTTCTTTGAGGGCATGTGGCGGTCACCGTGTTGCTGACGATTACACAGTGTGGAGTCATGCCCTTCATTCCAATAACTGTAAGCTCCTTTCTCCAAACATCTGTTTCTATAAGAAAAGAACAAGTACAGGAAATATTTGTTCCTAGTAATTTCTGCGTCCTTTCCATCAGTACGATCACACAGTAAAAATGACTTGGAAGATCGTACTTTGAAAGATGAGGTTTAAGAAAAGTGATAATAATAACTAATCTATAAACGATATGCTAGCCAAAAATAACCGATAAATACAAAGCTCCTACGCTGCCAGGTAACATACCAAGGCGAAACCCTACACTTCCAAAAGTGAAAACGAGTGAAACTTCTTGTTTTGAGTTAGTCTCGTGTAAAGGTGCTGATTTCAACCTTTTATACTGAATTGCTTATTTAAAACTATATTATATGAAGATATCATAAAAAATAAATAATGCATAATATAATATATAAAAAAATAAAATATTCAGAAAATGAAACTGAACTTAACAGCAGCAGTTTAGTGCTGTTTTTACCAGTATAATAGTTTAGCATCAGCTGCTTGCTGCAGCCATCAATAAATACCTGAGAGTAAACTTACTTGTACCCTTGAAGTTAGCTAGCCCCATTAATTTATTTTTGTATAGTCAGGTTAATTCTCCATCTTGTGCTGAGGTTCTCCTTGAGAAATCACCTTTATATCATCTACTTCAAAATAAAATTTCGATACGCAGTTTATGCTCGGTAATATAGGAATCCGGCAACGTAGTATAATTTTCCGCCTTGAGGGTTAGCTTTTTTACCTATTAACGTCCACATGCTCCGCGGTGAGTATGATTATATAATCACCACAATCCTTGTAAGGAGTAAAGCTAGGTTTGTGTTTATCAAGAAGCCATATTAGCAATTCTGCTAGTTAGTCTTCCGAGTACAATATTTTTTGCATCTATGACCCACCATTTTGTTTTCCCAATTTTAGATGATTTTGAAAAGTAAATTTTTACGATAAAATTTCTTTCAAATGAGAATTTTCAAATGAAGAACAAAAGCCACTTGAATAGCATAATAGCTTGAAAAAAACATATAAAATAAAAATACAGGAAGTTTTTGATAAAATAAAGACTAACATTTTTTGTCTGTGGTTAAGAATGCGATACATCTTAACATACTTCCTACAATTGTTTGAGTTTACAAGAAATTTGTAATTTTAAACTATTACATTGGTTAATATGACAACCATAACTCCTGACATTGCTTATCGCAAGCAGAAATTTAATTAATTGGGTGTGGTTAACTGAAGTTGTTAATAAGAGAACAGGAATGGTTTCTCATTTATACAGAAAAAAAATTGAAGAGACTTCTGTGCTTTCACTACCTCCATGACCAAAACACTGATTCTTCTTAGAACTGCTAATCTCAAGTGCTGCTTTGAATTTGACATGTTGAGAAAAACATATCTTGTCATGGCCAGTCTTGGAAAAGTGATGGTACTATATGTAGATGTCTTCAATTATTCAGGCAATTTGCTCACAAAGATGACATGATGGCATGTAAAAGAACAAATCTTGGCATTTGTGTAGCGCACTACTAGCCACTGTACTTAAACGATCATGTATCACCAATTACGCAATAACGGCTTTTTTGTCACAACTATTCTTTATCCGCATTTTTACCAATCAGATGATTTCCGTGACGGTATCGTAAATAATGTGGCGGTTCTGAATGCTCTCAAGCATTACAATTGTGTCCTTCTGAACCGATGCTGAAAAGTTGAAAGCTTACTCATGTTGAGATCTCCGTTAGCAGTTTGCTCCTTTGCATTTCAGAGGATCATAATTGATCTGAATTCTAAGCTGACCCAAAATAGATGAGATTATTGCATCGGGAAGGAGAACGTTTACGACCTTGGTGTCTCGAGAACGCCAAAAACCTAAAACAACAAGGCTTTCACAAGCCAGAAAAGTTCATTTGGGTGTGCTGAAGCAAAAATACGCAAAGCTGTGCAGGCCATGTCGGAATGCGTGCCGCGATCTGTGAGAAATTGAAACTTATTTTCCATCACTTTTCGGAATTCGGAGAAAAGCCGAAATTGGAAGAGCTGCAAACTCACTAGTTTGCATCACAAGGCGCTCAACAAATGCCTTCGATGTGTCCTTGCTTGTTGCAATTCCAGCGGACTGAGCTCGAACACTGACATTTCGCTGTGAGCGATGGAAACAGGCAGTTTGAAGCAGGAGAGGGTGAGGCGTCTATTGCTCGCTGACCGAATTTCAAATTTTTACAATCAAGAATGTAAATTTATCATTCTTGTGAACATATTTCGCAGGTGTTTTTCTTCTCACTGCTAAAAAATCTAGCCTTTCTCTCATAATACTTCGATTTTGACAACTCAGTATCAGCGTTTGAAGTTTTGGATGTACTTATCCTACTAAAAGTCATAATCTTACATTGAATTTGAAGTTGTTCGTGGACTATACCAGTTTCCCAATCATTACCTTGTCTTGCTGGCATTACTCCGCATCCCAACACTGTGGTGATGATTAGCAGCGAGTTTCTGAGGTGACCAGCCGTTGAAATTCTCGCCATGTTTGCTAGTTGATCACTTCTGATTACTGAATTTTAGCAACTGTCGCTCAAAGGAATTGCAGACAGAATTTTTACTTTATGCATTGAATCATTCACGAGGCAACAGCGAATTTGAAACTCGGATTTCTTCGACTTTTTTAAAGAAATTCAGGAATGAACGTGAGAAAATCTTCGATTTTATGTCTATGACATATTCCGCTTTTGCGTAACACATGGAATTCAGTGAAAACAGTGAAATGTATGTCATAGTGAAGGATATGGAGGTACGAAAGATAACCAAATCCACTAAACGCGCCATTCCTTAGAAGCCACGGCTTAAGAATCGGTCTGCCACCATTTCGTTTTCAATGCAATGTCGCAAAAACCAGGTTTTTTCAGAATAGAGAATCTAACGAACGGCAAAAGATTTCCACTTTTGAGAAACTTTAGGTGAAAAATACAGTTAGATAGGAGCGAAATAAATTCACTTTGGAATGTTCTCAGTTGCAAAATTTTCGAATAGAGCTATATTAAGTGGACATCATTAGTTTATAGTCAGGGCATTTACATTAGGCTACCAAATTTTTTTCTACTTCAGTATAGTTGCCTAAGAAATCAGCTAATCAACGATAGTGACGCTTCCAAAAGAGCAAAGGTAACAAGAGAATGAGCTATAGTTTGTACCAATTTCAGATGCTTTATATCTCCCATGAATTACATTTCCCTTTGAATTGCTCTTGCATTTATTTGGACAAAATAATTGTCTTGATCCAAGTTTCTTGTGATTTTTACCAAGAAGATCCTTCACTTTGTTGAAGTTACCATTAGATTGGAATGTAAAAGAGCGTGAAAGCTCTTGAAAGTGCAAATGAGGTAAACACTGAGCTGAAGGTACACTAGTTCTACTTTGAAGAGTGCGTAGACTTCGTTCACAAAGTCGTTGTGCAGCTTTTATAGCAAATTCTGGGAAAACTCCTCCCTAACGACTTCAGTAAGATAAATACTATTTTCTGGAATATTACTCTTGATAAACGGAAGAATATACAGCAGCCATCAAAATAATGAATGAATCAAAAGATTACACTCGGAATACCTTAGCTAAAAACTCTTCTACTCAGATGTATTTTGCGTGTTTGCATGCGACAAGTCGTGCCATCAGCGCCGTCTGCGCTCTTACGATTTTTTTTCATGAACGATAAATAATGATGACAAAGCGCGTCATACTGTAGCACTTCCATATCGTCTTGCATGAATTGCTGGGCGATAAGAAACTGTGCCACAGCACCGTACTTGCAACTTCAATACATACTACTATACCGATGAATTCCGACCGGTGCGGAAGAAACGCAATAGTTATCATATTCTGAACCAAGAATCATGCGAGAGCTTGAATCTTTTTGATAATCTCTAGCATTTGAATGGTCGCTGTAATGCGAAACGCTGTTATATTCTATTCATGTCAGATTATAACCATTTCACTTCGAGTTTTTCCAACACTGGCACTGTTCACTGAGTTACTGAATAAAATTTCCAATTAGCGTTGTCTATCAAAGACAAAGACGCCAGTGCATTAGGCCTATCACAAACCCTTCAATAGAAAAGATTTTCGGCAGACAATGTTGCATTTGAAGTGGTGAGGAAGAAATCGGCAAGGATTTTGAGTAAACATCTGCTCTCAGAGTTGAACGAATTAAGAAAAAATCTACTTCTTGTCAGTACTATCTCAAAACGACGTGATAAGAACCTTCTAACACTCTCGCTATGGAGACGAGTTTAAGTTTTTTTCAACAAACAGTGCATGCAAATTATACATGCATTTCCAAGCTTGGACGAGATTCATACGGGCTCTCCTGGTTTTCTGGATACGTCCTTATCTGAAATAGTAATTTCGCTATTGTCCAAGAATTTTCATAGAAGCGTTAGTTATCATTTGCTAGATTTCAATTCTGAGCTAACCCAAAATAGATGAGATCACTGCATTGGGAAAGAGAGCATTTCAACCTTGCAGTTCGAGAACGTCGAAGACCTAGACAGCAAGCTTTCCACAAGCAAAGGTTTATACGCGTGTGCTGAAGAAAAATATACAAAGCTGTGCAGGCTTATGTAGCAATCTGTGAGAAGATTGGAACATACTTTCTATCACTTCCAGAATCCGGAAAAAAACCCAAATTAAAAGAACTGCAGACTCAACGTTTGCACTACAATGCGCTCAACAAATGCCTTCGCTACATCCTTGCTTGCTGCAATTCCAGAGGCCTGAGCTCGCACATTGACTGCTTAGCTGTAAACCATGGAAACACGCAATCTGAAGCCGAAGACGGTTAAGCTTCTATTACTCGCAGTAACCAGTTTAAATTTTTACAATCAAGAATATAAATCTGTCATCCTGTGAGCACATTTTGGAGGCGATTTTCTCTACATACTCGAAAGTCAAACCTTTCAAAATACTTGGAATTTGACAGCTCCAGTATCAACGCTAAAGTTTAGATGTACTTACCCTACTAGAAAGTTATAATCTTACTTTGAATTTGAAGTTGTTTGTGGTACTATAAACAATTTTTCAATCACTACCTTTGTCCTGGTAGCATCACTCCGCATCCCGGCACTGTCGTGATGATTAACACCAAAGTTATGAGGTGACCAGTCGTTGGAATTCTCACCATGTTTGCTAGTTGATCACTTCTGATTAGTGAAGAATAGCGACTATCGTTTAAAGGATTGCAGGAAAAATTTCCACTTTATACATTGAATCAATCATGAGGCAACAGCGATTTCAGAACTTAGAGCATAACTATCAGCGACGTCAAAGGAGAAGTCAGTTTTATATATCCTTAACTCTGAGGACAGCAAATTCCTCCGACTTTTTATAGAGTTTCAGGGATCAGCGCGACAAAATCCCTCGATGTGATGTCAATGACAGATTCTGCTTTTAAGAAACACATGGTTTCAATGAAGAAAAATGAAATGTGTGCCCATAGTGAAGAAACATGGAGGCACAAAAGGCAATTACCTAATAAAAAGTTCATTGAACGTACCATTCTTAGAAACCACGGCTTACGATCCATTTCCCACCATTTTGTTTGTAATGCAATGCCATAAAATCCTCATTTTCTCAGAATAGAGAATCCAACAATCGGCAAAAAATAGTACATTTTTTGAGGATTTCTATGTGAAAGATATAGTTGATAGAAACGAAGTTAATATTCACTTTAGAATGTTCTCGGTTGCAAATTTCTCGTCAAAAATACATCATTTTTCGTTTAATTCGTAATTTTTGAGATATCAGGTATCGATCGTTTAGGGATAGCAGATGCTTACAACGAAACTGTGGATACAAGTTGGATATGGTCAAATAAAAGTCTTTATTTAACCGCTTTGAGCGGTGTTATAATGTTACGAACATACCTCTAGCCTCGTTGCACTACCGACTCCCATTTTGCCTACCACTCTTTCTAGAGTTGGTATGCTAAAATAATGTTCAACGGGGACATATACGGTACTTATTGGTTCTCTTAGCATACGATTTTCCCTAAACTCACAAAATTCTCCGCTGCATTGATAAGTTTCTGACTTTCCCTCACCTACGTCAGCTTTCAATAATGAGAATCAAACGACTGACTTACAGACAAACAGCTCACTGCATTCCATTTTTTACATTCTCTATGGTGATTTCAAGAGCACATGTTGCACAGTGGTTAGTGGTGCTTCGCGTCGCACACAAAATCGATGTTTCGATATGACGCTTATGGTCTAGCAAGCCATTCATGCCTCCGGGATCAGTTAATTAGTACCGGACTGGCCCGCTTGATACAGCGGGGGCCCACTGCGAGTCATTGTAAAGGCCCAGATATGCATTCAGTTCACCTCAAAACGATGTTAGAAATTGAAGACGAACGCATGGCACAATCCTTAAAGATTGATCAACGCCGAGAGCTTATCCTTTATCCTCTTGTGGATGTTCACCCTTTCCTTCGTGGGTCATATAGAGATCTCACAACCGAAATATCGCAATTCTACTAACGATATTACTATCGACGTTAGAAGAGGGGTTCGACAAAAGTGATACAATAGCGCCAAAATTATTCACTGCCATCCTGAAAAACGTAATATAAACAATAAGATGGGACGATGCGGGAGTGAAATTGACTATCGGCAATCAATCCATCTTCGCTTTGCCGAATATGTCGTCCTCAGAACACCATATATCAGTAAGACGGGACGAATGTTGACAAATTTAGACAACTCTTGTGGAAGGATTGGTCTTCAACTAAATCCTAACGGAGACGATGTTCATGATGAAGGAATTGGTTTCTAATGCCGTATTACGCTTAACGAAACGAACCTTTCCGAATGGCCCAGTTACGTTTATCTAAGTCGTAAAATCAATATGATTAACGGCCTAACTCCAGAGTTGAGCAGTAGAAAACAAGCGGCTCGAACGTTTCAGGTCATCGAGGAAGTAGTGAAGAGAACAAAGAAGATCCGACTCCATGCGCACCTTTTAAACTCGAAGGTTAGCTTTACCCTGACGTATGCAGCAGAAACCTGAACACTACGTAAGAAAGATGAAAAGCCACTTAGTGATACTTGAACGCGCAGTCGAAAGGTCCGATGCTTGAGAGTATCGAAAATGAGAAAAAGGATCCGAAGTTTCCGACCTAAATCAACGACCGAAGGTAAAGTTACCGTTCACGCCAGGTTGTCAAAAATAAGGTGGTGCTGGGCACGTCATGTTCTTCAACAACAACCGATGGAGGGGGACTAGTTACCTATTAGATCTCCCGAGTGTCATGTGCTCAACGGGAAGCCAACGACCCGATGAGCCGATTTGTTCACCAAAAGCCTAAAGAGAAATATGATGCTCAAAAAACCCCTAGAGCGAAGAGAACCCACTGAGCTACTCTTACACGCGATAGGGAAAAATGGAAGTATGGTGTGCCGCTCGAGTCACTCGAACGATCAACGGGTCGACAGGTGATATAGGTGATGGTGGCTCAAGGGGTTCTTATAAAACAAGGAAAAATCAAACTACAACTTTTTTGTATATATATCTGTATATGTATGTATATTTATGAAAATGTATATATATGTACGTGTATATATATGCTATATATATAGTGTATACATAATCATATATATATATTATTGACCATGGACCTCCCTCTTTGAGGGATCCCGCCCGGTTAGTCGCGAGGGCACGTGGCGCGTCCCCAGGTGGTGGATAGGGGAATAAAACGCGAACCAAAAGCGACCGTGTGCTTCCCAGAGACGCAGGTGGATTCAGGGGACGAGCTCCCTGCTTCTGCAGCGCCGACTTGACAAAACATCCTATTTCTACGAGTCAAGTCCGCCAAAAGCCTGCAATCAAGCGGCTGGGAAGTACATGGGAGGCGGTTAGGAGTCGCCTACAACAAATAAGCTCCTCCCGCTCCTCCGAGAGAGACTGGCAAGCTACTCGTGAGTACCCAGCCCCCACGTTTAGAGCCTGGCAAGCTACACGTTGGGTATCAAAATGCCAAAACAGTAACAAATATGGGCCTCATTCCCCTGACCCCGAAGAGCCCCTGGTACGGCAGCGCCAGGTAGGACGAGTACGGAGAGGCTGCTAAAATCTCAGGGCCGAACTAGGCTGCCAAGATCGAAACGGACTAAAATGACGATCTGTACCTACAATGCAAGAACCCTTGCTCACAATCCGCTGTAGAAGATCTGTTGATTCAAGCAAGAAGAATAAGGTACGACGTCATTGGCCTGGCTGAGACGAGAAGGCGCCATCCTTTTCACGCTGTCTATGACACCGGAGAAGAACTGTTCCTTGGAACATGCGATCGCAGAGGTGTCGGTGGCGTTGGCGTCCTCGTCAAATCGAATTTGACCGTGAACATTGATTCGTTCGAACAACTAACAACCCGCATCGGACGATTACGGTTGAAACGATGTGGTTCTATGCCGGCTTTGACCATCTTCGTTGCTTACGCACCAACATCAAGCTATGACGAAGACGAAGTCGAAGCGTTCTATATGGACCTCGAAAAATTCTTCAGAGAAGATCATACATTCTTCAAGGTCATTGTCGGAGATTTTAACGCAAAAATTGGACCTAGAAGAACGTCTGAAGAACGTCACATAGGGACCCACGGACTAGAATGGAATGAACAGGGTGAGAGGCTATCCGAGTTTATCATGACGACCCAAACCATCCATGGTAACTCGCAATTCCAAAAGCCTCTCTCTCAGCGATGGACGTGGGAGTCTCCCAATGGAGAGTACCATAACGAAATAGATCACATCATAGTAAATCGAAGGTTTTGCCTGACCGACGTCGCTGTTGTTCCCAAGTTCTACACGGGATCAGACCATCGCCTCCTTCGCGCAACGTTCCGATTTTCGAGGAGAGGAGAGAAAGCCGCTAAATTCAAACAACGAAGTCCCAGAACTACCATAACTGGGATGTATTCAAATCATTAGTCGCTCTTGGGAAGATACCGTTGTCGACAACATCGACGAAGAATACGATCGACTCGTTGAATATCTTCACGTTGGCGCTAAAAAAGCCGAGAGTCCTAAGGTCACGAAGAGACGCTTGTCTCCGCAGACACTCGAGCTGATACGTCAACGTGGAATCGCACGAGCTGCAGGCAACCGAAACCTTACGTCCGAACTTGCGAAACGATGCAGAGAAGCGATAAAAGAAGACCTTAAAGAGAGAAGAGCAGCAGTTATGGCAGAAGCTGCAGAAGCTGGGAAGAGCATTCGCAAAGCCCAGCGAGGCTTCGCCAACTATAAGACCAAGATGATTGCACTCCGATACCCTGACGGGACACTTACAGCTTCCAGAAGGGCTATGGAGAAAATCATCCCACCAATACTACTCGGATCTCTTCGCTAGCCATGTTCTCTTACCGTCATATAAATTGAAAGAGGACGAATATGTCGTTCCACCGGTCCTTCCTTCCGAAATCCGACATGCTATATCGTCGGTGAAAAACAGAACAACACCCGGTCCAGACAGGATTAGACCAGAACACCTGAAGAACCTGCCGCCAGTTCTCATCAACACCCTGGCTCGGCTCTTCACTCGCTACCTGTCAGAATGCAAGGTCCCTATTCAATGGAAAACCAGCAAGACCGTATTGTTGTTCAAAAAGGGAGACCTTCACGACATAGGCAATTATCGCCCAATCTGCTTGCTGTCCGTTGTCTATAAACTCTTTACTCGAGTCATCCTGAACAGGATTGACAGAACACTGGACGAAGGACAGCCATGCGAACAAGCAGGGTTCAGAAAAGGATTTAGTACCATGGACCACATCCACACGATCACAAGACTCATTGAAGTTTCGCGAGAGTACAAACAACCACTCTGTCTCACTTTTATCGATCTGAAGAAAGCCTTTGATTCAGTGGAAACAGAAGCGGTTATAGAGGCTCTGAATAACCAGGGCGTCCCTACTCGGTACATAATGATCCTTCGTGATCTTTATAAAGATTTCACGACCAGAATATCTCCATTCTACAACAATATCACCATTGACGTAAGAAGAGGGGTTCGACAAGGCGATACAATATCGCCAAAACTATTCACTGCCACCCTACAAAACGTCGTGCGAATATTAGAATGGGACGAAATGGGAGTGAAAATTGGCGGTCGACAGTTAAACCATCTTCGCTTTGCTGACGATATCGTTCTCATAACACCAAACATCAGCCAAGCGGAACGAATGTTGACTGATTTCGATAACGCCTGTGGAAAGATCGGTCTTCAACTGAATCTAACGAAAACAATGTTCATGAGGAACGGATGGGTTTCTAATGCCCATTCACGCTCAACGGAACGACAATTTCCGAATGCTCCAGTTACATCTATCTAGGTCGTGAAATCAACATGATGAACGACCTAGCCCCAGAGTTGAGCAGGAGGAAACGAGCGGCTTGGGGAACGTTTAAGAGCATCGAAGATGTAGTGAAGAGGACAAAGAACATCCGACTCCGTGCCACTTTTCGACTCGACGCTTATCCCTGCCCTAACGTATGCAGCAGAAACCTGGTCGCTACGTAAGCAGGATGAAAGATCACTTGGCGTTATCGAACGCGCAGTCGAAAGGTCGATGCTAGGAGTATCTCGTATTTCGCAAATGAGACAAAGGATCCGAACTTCCGACCTACGTCAACGATCGAAAATCAGGACGCCGTTCTACACGCCGGATATCGAAAATAAGGTGGCCGGACACGTGATGCGCTTCAACGACAACCGATGGACGAGAGCCGTTACCGACTGGATTCCTCGGGACGTCAAGCGCTCTAAAGGAAGACCACTGACGCGTTGGCCCGATTTCTTCGCGAAAGCGATGGAAGAAAGATATGATGCTCAGCGAATTCCTAGAGCGAGGAGGACCCACTGGGCTACTCTTGCACGCGATAGGGAAAAATGGAAGAGTTGCTGGTACCCGCTCGAGTCACTCGACGATCAACGGGACGACAGGTGATACAGGTGATATATTATTGAATCAGTAACATATGAGCGAATAAACAAATCGCGTGCTGAAGTCATGCAGTAACCCAAAAGTTTCTTTAATGGGAAGGAAACCTCAATTAAACAGCGAAACCTTGATAGGAGCACACATTTTTATAGCAATTCTGAACAGGCTCAATATAGTGGAACAGTGAGATCTCTCCGCATACTTCGATTACTGGCATGGAAAACAATTTCTCTCTCCGTAAAACGATGAATAGAACTTTTTCAGGTAGCTGCTCTACCTTCTCATTTGAACTGTTGGGTTTGCCATCAGGCAAATAGAAAAAAATGAGTGTTAAACACTCCATTTATCGAATGCCATATACAACGGTTGCAAATTTTCTCGAATTTGCCAGTTGATTTGTAACTCGAGTGTCTATAGCGAACTAAATGCGTGTGTGCTCAAAGACTGTACAGAAATAAAATAATACGAGACTGGTATGATTCCATTCCAAAACTCTTTAGTGAATACATCTAGCGATCCCCATAGAACCTTGTGAAATAACACTTTTAATTATTTATTCCAGCCAATTTTTTATTTTCACACAGTAAACTACCATATGAAGTATAATCAGAACTATGCTGAACTATGAGGAAATTCGTAACCTGATGTTTTCGCGTGATGGACTCAAGCCGAATCGGGTTATGCCTATGCGTTCGCGTAGTTGTTAACCTGTAGAAAGATATTTTTTGTATTTTTCTATTGTACACATGGTCTTCGGCAGAACAGATCTGGAAATTGATAAGAGATCTGCTATTCTGCTTTCGGGCCGGAATAAAATCTTTCTTTTTCTTACAATCTTTTACGCAAGAGTATGGAAGTAATTCACTATGTAGAGCAAAAATAAACTATCCGCTGCAAATCGTTTCCGAAACAAACTACAAACTCAGATACTACGAAAGTTTCTCTACACGTTGATATGCTTTTCGTGCTTTCAGAGAATTATACGCGCGATAAAAATGAAGACCAACGGTGGGCAACAAACGTAATTCCAGATGCTACAGCTCTATGGAAGGGTCATTTTAAACATCGGAGACATGGAGCTGTAGCCAAAAATCTGAGCTTTCAAGTGATTACCAACGTTTCTATGCAAAGTTCTTGGATAAGTATCGAAGTGACTATTTCAAATGAGGAGGAGTTATCCAAAAAACCACGAGAATCCGTATGAATCTCGTTCGAACTTGTAAGTTGGGTGAAAAAAAAAACCTCAAAACTTGTCTTCATAACGAGAGCGCTAGAAGGCCTTTATCACACCTTTTTCTCGAGTGCAGCTTTGTTTATCGGAATTCTTCTTTATTAAAGAGTTCGATAAGCCTAATGTATTGTTGTCTCCGTCTTTGATAAACAACTCTAAATGATAAATTTGTCCAGTACGTCAATGAACAGTGCGAGTAAATTCGTAGTGAAATGTTCATAATCTAACATGAATAGAATAATAGAGTTTCGCAATGCAATGACCATTCGAATGCTGAAGAGTTATTGAAGAGACTCCAAGCGTTCGCATGATTCTTGGCTGGAAATATGATAACTAATGAATTTCCTCCACACTGGTCAAAATTCGCCGGTATAGTAGTATGTATTGGAGTTGCAAGAACAGTGCTGTGGCACAATCTCTCATCGTTCAGCAATTCATGCGAGACGATACGATAGTGGTACAATATGACACTCTTAGCTATATTTGTCGTTCATAACAAAATTTGTGAGAGCGCAGACGGCGCTGATGGCACGAGTTGTCTCATGCAGAGCATGCAGAAAACATCTGAGTAGAAGAGTTCTAGCTAATGTATCTCGAGTGCAGTCTTTTGGTACATTCATTATTTCGATGGCTGCTGTAAATTGTTTCGTTTATTGAACGTAATGTTCTAGAAAATAGTATTCATCTGGCTGAAGTCGCCAGGAAGCAGTTTTCTAAAACTTGGTATAAAAGCTGTACAACGACTTTGTGAACGAGTTCTATTGTATTTACTGCTAGAAGTGTTCGATTGAAAATGATTGCAGTTCTGCGAGATACTTTTCCGTGTGAGATCCAGCAATGTTTATTAAGGATCGTTACTGTAGCGAAAAATCCCAACGAGCTACGAAAACCAAAAGCCAGTCAAGCCACTTGTACTGGAGAAATCTCGAATTTTCCTAACTTTCAATCTTTCAAACTTGTAGAATCGAGTCAAATCAAGAATGAGCTCTCAAGCGCTATGCAAAGAATAGAGCACTTTACCATACAAAATGTACAATAACAACTTTCCTATCTTTGCATATCATGAAGAAGTTGCAAAGATTTGACGATGTTCATGAACATTTGCTTCTGCTAACCAGTTCCACGCTTCAAAATCGAACTAATAAAGCCTTAGCTTAGTGTCACCTTAGTCGCACTCTCAAGGACCTTCGCGTTCGTTTCACATACCAATCTGTGGTAACTTCAGCATAATGAAGGATCTTTTTGGTAAAAATCATAAGAAACTCGGATTAGAGGCTTTGTCTAAACACAAGCAAGAGCAATTCAATAGGAAAATATATTTCAAGAGAGACATGAAACATTTCAAATTGGCGAAAAATTTAGCTCATTCTTTTGTTACCTTGTTGCGCTTTTGAGAGCGTCACCATCATTGATCAGCTGATTTCTTAGGCAACTACATCGAAGTGAAAATGAAATTTGGCAGCATAAAATAGATGTTCTTTCTATGGACTACTGATGTCACTTATCATTTATTTCTTAACATTATTGAGTACTTGTCAGTACAAGTCGTTGCCAATAACAAAGGACGAAGTATACACTACCACGAGAGGGCTGAACAAGAACACCGAAGCTGAACGAATGGCTCTATTCAAAAATTTGCAGCTGAAACATTTCAAAGTGGAGATCTACTTCGTTTCTTTCTAATTATATCTTTCACATGAAATTTCTCAAAAGTGTAAAACTTAAGCCAATTGTTAAATTCCTTATTCTGAGAAAATCAGGATTTTATGGCATTGTATTACAAACAAAATTGTGGAAATTGATCGTAAACCGTGGTTTCTAAGGAATGGCGCGTTCAATGAAATTTTTGTTAAGTAATTGTCTTTCTTGCCTCCATATCCTTCCCTTGACATACATTTCACTGTTTTCACTGATTTTAATGTGTTTCGTGAAAGCAGAATCTGTCATTGACATCATATCGACGGATTTTGTCACGCTGATCCCTGAAACTCTTTAAAAAGTCAAAGAAATCGGTGTCCGCAAAAATGAGGATATATAAAACTGACTTCTCCTGTGACGTCACAGATAGTTGTGCTCTGAAGTTCCGATTCTCTGTTGCCTCATGAATAATTCAATGTATGAAATAGAAATTTTGTCTGCAATCTTCTAAACCATAGTTGCTAAATTTCAATAATCAGAAGTGATCAACTAGCAAAGACGATGAGAATTTCAACGTCTGATCACCTCATAATTTCGGTGTCAATCATCACGACAAGTGTTGGGATGCGGACTGATGCCACCAGGTCAAGGTAGTGATTGAAAAATTGCTATAGCGCCACAAGCAACTTCAAATTCAAAGTGAATTATGACTTTTTAGCAGGATAAATGCTTCAGAATTTCAGCGTTGATACTAAGCTGTCAAAATCCAAATATTTTGAAAGGTTCGACTTTTGAGTAGTGTAGAAAAAATATCCTCCAAAATGTGCTCACAGAATGACAAATTTATATTCTTGATTATAGAAAATCAAATTTAGTTACAGCGAATAATAGAAGCTTCACCGTCTCCGGCTTCAGACTGCCTGTTTCCATGGTTTACAGCGAAGCAGTCAATGTGCAAGCTCAGACCTCTGGAATTGCATCAAGCAAGGATGTAGCGAAGACATTTGTTGAACACCTTGTAATGCAAACGGTGAGTTTGCAGCTCTTTTAATTTGGTTTTTTTTCTCCGGATTCTGGAAAGTGATAGAGAGTATGTTCCAATTTTCTCACAGATTGCTACATAAGCCTGCACAGCTTTGTATATTTTTACTTCAGCACACCCTTATAAATTTTTCAGGCTTGTGGAAAGCTTGCTGTTTGGGTCTTTGACGTTCTCGGACGGCAAGTGTTGAAATGCTCTCCTTCCCAATGCAATAATTCATCTATTTTGGGTTAGCTCAGAATTTGGATCAATCATGATCCTCTGGATTGCAAAGGCGCACCTGTTAACAGAGATCTTAATAGGAGTGAGCTTTCTACTTATAGCATCAGCTTAGAAAGGTACATTTGAGAGCATTGAGAGCATTGAGAGCATTCACATTATTTTCGATACTGCCATGGAAATCATCTTATGTATAAAAATGCGTATATGACATTGCTGTACAAAATGCCGCTGTTGCTATTTGTGATACATGATAGCTTGAGTACAGTGGCTAGTAGTGCGTTACACAGAAGCCCAGACTTGTCATTTCACATGCCGTCATGTAATCTTTGTGAGCTTACTGCTCGGTTACTTGAAAACAAATGTATGGAACATGAGGTTGCTTGCAGTTATGGGAATGTCAGGCATAATTCCACGCTGCGTAATCGTCGGCAATACGGTGACCGCTACATGCCCTGAAAGGGATGACGGTAGAAGTGTTAAAAATGTTATGTGTATGCTAGGCATGATGAACATGGATGTCGAAGCCATTCCCGCCAACTACAAGACAGTCTCAGGAACTCTCACGGTTTGTTATATTTCCTTAATTGTACTGATTCATTTTGTAAAGGTTTTCTGAAAATCACAAACATCGTCATGGCGAGCTGGTCGAGAGAGACGCGGCAAAGTGTGTTGAACACAGCGGTTTGGATGTTGGCAGCTGGTCCGTTTGCATCGCAGTTCTCTTCTGCATCTGGTACTGTTAACTAAAACGTGAATTCCATTCTAAAGTGTCTTCAATAGACAATCTTAGCAATCTTCTCTTTTGCTTACACAGATTTAGTAATATATGGTCATGAATTATTCGATTTATGTAACGGATCAAAGTTGAGCTCATAAAAAGATGACTTAAATGTGCAACTTTTGGAAGTCGAGTGAATTTTGAGTTCAAAATTAAAGCAAATTGATCTCGGTGTTCATGAAAGGTTGTAATGCTTATAGTCATTTAGAACTCTTCAAATTTTCATAGTTACAGCTTCTCATTTACCGATAATAGCCAATTGTGGGGTCGTAGATGGTCAGATTTTGCTAAAAAAAGTGAATATTGTCTAAAAATCGTTCTTCACTTTCTGATCTTCCAACCTTTATGATTCCTCAGACCTGCTCCTCGCTTATTGTAAAGAGGCTAAATCAATTTTTGAATATATCCACTTTTTGAATAATGATAACTTATCATCAAAGAAATGTTTCACGTATAAATAGCTTTTATTTTTGCAATGTGATTTCGCCAGCAGAAATAAAAGTCAAAGCAAGTAGTCTTTTTTTGTAGTTGTGAGATGACTGGGAATTTTCTGTGTACTAAATGAAATCACCAGTTCCAATGCGCCTTCCAACATCTGCAGAATGATTGTCAAAGAGTCATGCCCGCACATTCATTTCTCTACAGAAGTCGCGTCGGATTCACCATCTCTCGTTTCACATTGCTGCGCTCTTCAGGTAATCCAGTAGAACCACCGGCGTACAGATACAGTTGGGGACAATTTTTTTGTGGATTTGTTTTTTATCTACTTGAGAGATGCTGTCGGCATTTGAGCTACAGGGACAGTTATGCAGTTTCTTGCTAACTGTGCTATTGCTCTGGCCTCCATCGGAGCATAACCAAAAGACTGAGATACGTTTCGGCAGACGCCGTCCGTTACTCAATAGCTAGTACAAAAATTTTTTTGGCTTTGCCGCTTAAATGACGTGTATTGTAGATCGCTCTAAGTATCAAGATTCGCTTCCAACGTTTGCGGAGCGATACCTGTGGACCATAGGTAAGCTAGCTGACTATGCAAGTCAGTGATGACTCATCTCTCACCGGTAGAATTACTTGAGAAGGTACTGGCTAATGATGTATTGTATAGCTCCGAATACAACGGTACATTAACGTTCCTGGTAGTGGCTGAGATCGGTGCAAATGTTGTTTGTGTAACTGTCGCAGTTTCACAAAACGGCATCTATGCCTCCATTACCATTGCCCACACGAGAACGCAACTCTTGCCTCGTCTACCTTCTCCAATTACCTCGCTAAAAGCGGTATGAATCAGCTTAGCGGGACCGTCTACACTCTTCCCATCGTCGTCGCGACACCAAGGAGCGCTATAATTGCACATGCAGTCGAATTATGTCCAAATGAAAAGGCTCTGCTAACATATACCATGTTCCCTTGAAACATAGGATACCTTCTATTCTTGCACTGTGCATGCAGTTTTGCGATACAAAGACTATTTTGAAAATGGCGGCCACTTCTTCAGCAGATCCAGATGCATGTCGATGTTCATCCAAGTGCTCATAGCGCAACATTGGATTATTGCCGCGATCGTTAACATCATACGATGCACGGGCGTCGTAGGCGCGATATTGAGATGGCCCGTTCAAGACCATCGTCGTGAATCGTCACCACTATACCACGGCTAGTATAATCAAGATCCCAAGCTTCTTTCACGTTATAGTCCAGAGCGGACCGTTTGGATCACCGTTGCTTACGATTTCGTGATTTACTCATAAACGTATCGTGCTCACCAATGTTAACGGTCCCTGAAATATGCCATACGTCTGTTGATTAGCCATGTAGTTGTCCATGTCAACTACCGCTTTTAACACATTCCTTAACCATTTGTTGTTCCATCAAGTAATAGTTGTGTTCGTGATAAATACGCTTCGATTGCAGACTTCTCGATTTTTCGATGATCGAATTTGTTTACTAACGTTACGAAACAAAAAAAAAAAAAACAATTCACATCCGAAATAATTCGGTTCAACTTCTAACTGCGATTGCTTATAAAAAAAAAGATTTTGATTAGAAATAAATGATGTATTTGCAGTAAAAGCATACGAGTGTGTAGGGAACATTGTAGTAAACCGCAATTTCAGAAAATGTTGAACTTATTTTCAAATCAGTGAAGAAACCCTACATAAATAGCAAAAATCGCCGCTTCGGCTGCGATTTGCACTGCGCGCGGCGATGGTGAATGATAGTCCTGAAAGGGCTAAGTAACAACTAAGGAAGTTACTGGAAGAAAATATGCAATTGCGATTTTTTAAGCTTGTAAATCGCAGGCAAATATCTTACAGAATAAGAATTTTTTCACCATGTTCAGAATATGAGCGAGAGAAATTAGGGATAAGTCTGTTATGAAAATTTAAAGACGTGTGATTTTAGGAAGCGCAATGAAGAAAACACACCCTATGGATTTTCCTTCTCAATCAAAGTTTTTGCTGAAGAACTGTACGCCTCAGTAACATAAATGTAAATATGATAATGTGCTATCTGCAGCAGCCAAAGTGCTATTGCACTGATACCGTCTCATAGTAATCTGTGCAGTAGAACAGAAATTGCCGTGTGGCTTCACCTCTAAGGAACACGTGCACCAGCTGAGATACACTATTGTTGTAAGGCCTTTCTCGCTGAACAAAGGCTCTCTCTCAGATGCTTGGTAGTCATTCTTAAGCCTAGATCTCTGCAATTTTAAGGAAATGTTTGGATTCTAAAAAAGACTTTCTATTACGTTATGGCAGCGGAAATGAAATTATCTTTCACAATCAATTTTCTTCATTTGCTTGGCTGGGGTTTCTGCACTGCTCGTCACCAAAGTTTTACTGGTCATTCAATACCCCAAATCTCAAGAACTTCGGAAACGTAATTGAATTACTTAGAGGACTGTTATAGACTGTTATAAGAGCGAAAAAGGATAGCATTTCACACCTAAAATGTTGCCTCGTTGCTTGAATGTCCTAGGTGGTTTACTGATAATTTAGGTAAAGTTTATATGTCAGAGGTATGTTATCTCCATATAAATACTGAAATACCACAAGCAATTACGAAGATTTCTGAAAGTAAAGAGCGACTGTTTATCCGTAAAATCTTTGATTTTCAGCGTTAACACAACGGCCTTAAAGATAGATGAGCTTTCAACCATGATGCGTTACTTCCCCTACTAGCACCCATTTTCGAAAATCGCATTTTTCGCTCTTTGTAAATATTTTAGCAGTTATTGGATAGCTTAAATCTTAAGGAATTGAAAGATATACTACATTTTTAAAAGGTCTGTGTACTAGACTATAACAGGGAGAAGAGTATGTTATTCAGCACTTGAGCATCTTTCGATGGGCAATGCTTATCCTCAAAAAATTGACAGTTTAAACAACACAAATTTCAGAATATTTAGCTTAAAAATTTTGAGGATATGCTTACCTTTTGAGGGATACTTCCTAGCTCGTCGTTACAACTAAAAGAATACTGTGCTTAACACTAGGCGCGCACTGAACGCCACATGAAAATTGCGCTGCGCGACCGACACGGAGCCGAGTGCGAAACTCAATGGTCTTTTACCTGTAACAACTCATTAAAACGTCCTTCTCAAAAACCAAGTTTATCATTGAGATTGCTGAGATTTGTGCTGTCGAATAATTACTGATAATACGAACTGAAACCCCTGTCCAGCGAAGGATGCTTGAGTGTGAAAAAATTGGTACTTGTATGCTAAGCGGTGACAAGTCTTTGAACCACTTTAACTCGCTTAAGAGGCCATTTTTATAAGAGCATTTTAGTTATTCGAAAGCTTAAATCTGTGCCTACAACTATACGCCGCCGGCTTTTTGAAACACCCTTTTATAACCCTGTAGCATCCAGAAAAAATCCATTTTCACTTGCATTTCGCCCTCATTTTTATCAGGAGTATAAGTTGCTAGAAGCACGAAAGCATGTCAGCTTGCACAGAATTTTCCGTAGTGAAAATCACACCTTTCCATTTGAAGTTTCTGTTGATATGGTTAAAAAATCCTTAATAAAATAACAATAGTTGCAGCCGTTTCAACTCATAATGAGGTAGATCACTGTTGAGTTACGCGGTAGATCAGGAGATTATCCTACCCGCAAGTCGTTGCTGTGACTTGCCTTCCCATTTTGCTCAGCTATGAATCTTTTCGGCGACATAGCTTACCGGCCAACCTACGAGGTGGAGGAATGGGACAGGGGCGGAGCGATTGATCGCGTTTGAAATATTGTTATTCAATATGGGATTTGCCACAACATCGACAGCACTTCCGAATAAAAACATAGATTCTAATGCCTCGGAAAATTGTCAACACGCTGATATGCTTTTCGTGCCTCCAGCGATTCATACGCGTGGTAAAAGTAAAGGCAAAAAGCGAATGAGAAACGAAATTTTATTCTATATGCTGCAGCAGCATTGAAGGGTGATCTGAAAAACCCACAGCGCATAGTTGTAGCTAGAGATGTGAGCTTTCTTTCACTATGCATCATAACCCTTGCTTACTTACCTTAACGCTGAATATTTAAGAGTAAACGAACGATTTATACTCAACCTTTTCTCGCTTACCTCAGCCCCGAATATTTGGGAATAAACGAATGATTTGTTTAAACTTAGTTATAGTGGGAGTTATCGATGAATTAATATCGAATAGAGCATGTTTATCATTTTTGTTGTAAATTACTCGTCGTTTTCAATTTTTATCCACTATTATGGCGCTTGGGTCTTGTATACTGCGATAGATTGAAACTAGAGTTTCTTTATGATTATGATATCCTCTATACAATTATACAGTTGACTAATTGTCAAATCCAGCATAATTCTGTAATAAACCAACGTTTTTTCTATATACAAAACGCCTTTGCTAAACCAGCATCATATGAGCAAAAAGAGGAAACTTTTCTTATCGAAGTATTACGAAAATTGCAGACATTTTTCCAAAACGGCAAAAAAAGCCTTAATCAAATGGCAAAAATTACGTATTTTGCTCTGCGCGCATCAATTTCTATAGCCGTCCCTTAGGGGTTAATCGTCGGATAACCCGAGCGGGCACCGACAACAATCCCATTTTATCCTATCGCGTGCACGAGTACTCCAGTGAGTTATCCTCGTTCTAAGGATTTGCTGAGCATCACATCTTTTTTCTGGGCTTTTCGTGAAGAAATCAAACCATTGGCTTAGTGGTCTTCTTGTGGAGCGCTTGACATCCCAAGGAATCCACTCGGTAAAGGCTCTCGTCCATCCGTTTTTGTTAAAGCGCATTATGTGTCCAACCCACCTTACCTTCGGTAACCTGCATGTAGAACGGCGCCCTTGACGTTCGATGGATGACGTAGGCCAGAACTTCGAATCTCCTCTCAATTGCGAGATACGAAATACTCCTAATTGCTCCCTTAGTAAATGTTCGACGTGTGATAACTTCCGACCACGGTTCAATTTTGCATATTAGTCAGCATTTTTGGATTTATAGCGCTATCATAACTATAATTGAGTTAACTTAAGCAGAAAATACATTTCGTAATTAGGGAATTCCATGAATGGCAATATTTCTTCTAGTTGATTTGCTTTACATTAACTGTCTTTCAAGAAATCCACCTTTCAGCTGGCGCCATTTTTCATGTTTTCTTTCTATTAGAGTCTTTTAAGTTTTAGCACTAGAGCAACAAGCACTAAATTTATGCAATTTGATAACATATCTTGAGCCCTTTATGAGGTCTGTTATGGCACCTATGTAGCGCTATAGACGTGTCTCGGCCTACTAGTCTCATCACTAGCACGGAATTCTTTCGCTCAGCCAATCCTGTGCATGGGGTTATACCCTGACATACAAGGGAATCGATGTCGAATACTAAATTACCGCATGGCAGGTGACTAAATTCCTCGACATTGCAGTGGCCAACAGTCGACCAATCATGAGTGGTAAAATGAATCGTACCTTCGCATTCGACTGCTTAGAAACAAATTCATTAGTCAGATAAAGGACTAAGAATAAAGCTCTCGAAGTTGATCAATCCTCGAAAGATGCGCCATGCATTCATCTTCAATTTTCAATTTCATTTGAGCTGATTGAATGCATTTCTGACCTCTACAATGATTCGCGGTAGCCTCCCGCTGTACCGAGTCAGTGCTGCTTATCCGCCCAGACAGGTCTGAGACCAGTCTGGTACCAATTTACCGACTCCAGAGGGATGGATGGCTTGGTGAACCATGACTGAGAAATCGAACCACTAAACTTGTGTGCGACGCAGAGCACCTCTAACCACTGCGTCACATGTGCCCACCAATTAAAATTGCTTAACAATACTATTCAGAGCATATGCCATGAACCGCATCACATTTCTGCCATCTCTCAGGCAAGAAAGCGCGAAGATGACGACGGAGCAGTTCTTCAGCGATGTTCTTGCTATTGCGCACCTGTGCTCAAGTGGCTCCTGTGGAATCCATCGACCCTTCTTCCACTTCTTACCTGCTTCCTCCATCTTTCAATAATCTGCTGATTGTCACATGGGCATAGTCAAAAACTGTGTCCCAACTCCCTTGTAGTTAAAGTAGCTTCAGCTGCTTTAATGACGCTCTCTCGATCAACTTCGCATGGACGTCCGGAGCGCAAATGGTCTTCAAGTTGGTGTTAGTGACGCCGAAACTTAATAGAGAATACAAACGCTGTTCATCTGGAACGAATCCTTGGGCCTTTGTACGGTTGGTGTTTTCGAAGGCAGTCTGTGTGAAGCAGTTTTTTTGGTGTCATCTTTGCGTTCTCAGCACAACACTCAGATCATTCAAATGCACCACTTTCCATTTCTTATTCGCAAAGCAACGAACTGCAATAAAAGCTTCGATGAGCGATCATAATGCTGCAAGTATGGACAAATTTGCTGCAAAAAAGGTCAGAAATCCTGCACAAACGATGCTGATGTGTTGTCTGAGAGATGGCAGAAATGTGTTCAGGCTGATGGCGCATACTTTGAATAGTGTTGGTTTGCGCAATTCTAATCACTTTTGACTCCTAAATTTGGTGCTTATTGCTCCAGTGCCGGAACTTATGAGAAGTCCTTAAGAGATTCTTTCGTCTGTCCATCTTCGCTGGCAAAGTAGATTTGATAAGAAATTCAAGTATAAGTCTGATCCTTATACCGCTTCATTAGCTACCATACTGAGACGGCCTCTGTACTCTCACATTATCTCAAAATCGTTATCATAAAGATGTGGTCTGTCTTACTATACCTTTTTCGGGACATGCTTGAACGATAGTTCTTGGCCCAGTACTCTGACAATCCTGTATAACATGACTTACGTATAAAGTTTATAAACGGCAAACAGCAAGTAGATTGAGCGATTATTGCCAATTTCTATTCGTACTTGTTGCACATCACCGTCTTACTAGCCTTCTATTGATTAGGAGTCATGTGTTCTAACAAATTATGTGTGGGGAGCTGAGGTAGTTTGTTGATACGGACTAACACAGCGTTTATCCCTTCATTTATATAGAAGTAAAATGATTTGTCTGACCTGAGTAAATGTCGTGGATAGTTTCTACAGTGGTTTCAGAGACTATATCTGCTCCGTTGGCATTGAATGCCAGCTCAATTCTTCTCGGTCTTATCTCGATATCGACATAATCCTAAAATCGATTTATCCATTCCTTACGGTTTCTCGTGCTAAAGTCTGCGCTTTATCACAATTTTGCCGCGAAGTAATCTTGTGCTTCGGACATGAGGATCCGATCCATGTGATATTTTGGAACAGCAGCAACGTCGATCAGGTAAAACTTATCAATTACCACGATTTGGTCTCGATCAATAGTATTGTCTATTGATAGTCTCTCATGTCCAACGTCAAGAGTATAGTAATGTCGGTTACTCTAAACGATCTCGCTCGTTATGTTAAACTTAAAAAGCTCTTCATTCTGCTCGTTACAGTTTTAGCATTGAAATCGTCACTAATGACTCAAAGACGATAAAATCTTTTTTGTAAAACTTTTCCAAGCTCATTTAACACGCTTCGTGTTTGTAATCATAATATCCTGAATTCGATGCATACGGAAAGATGGCCGCTTCTCAACGAGATGCCAAATGTAACAACTTAACTCCTTATTGCATCACAATATCTTACACGTTTGCAATAATAGTAAATTTTGGTATTCTCTGGAATATTGTCGTTCGGTCATGAATGAAATGCTTAAGAACGTTTATTTACTAAATTGCTTAAGATGATGATAAATATTTTTAAAGAATTGGAAACATCCCAATTTTGAGGCCACAGCATCTTTTTGAAATAAAGGCTTCCACCATTTCCTTAACAAAGTTGAAAGATAACTACAAGGAAAAACTCACATTTTTCTGGCTGGCGCTCTTGAGAAGGGAGAGAAATCCACTCAAACGATGTTAAATATCATTTACATAGAAAACATGGATGGCCTACTGTGATACGAATAGAGTCGGATCAGCCACCCGTAAAAAAAGCTGTTATTGTACTTGTGATCTCTTCACGTCTTTACGACAAATACATCCACCGAAATGTTGTTCCCAAGGTCGCATTAATAGATACTCTTTCATACACAATTGAATTTGTTTTGAATTACTAAAAGAGGCTGATGGAGTGATCATGAGCTAGGGTGAATTGTTCATTGTCACTCAAGAGACATTCTACTGTGTGTGCTGATAATTCTCACTAAGAGTGCTAATGACTACAAATCAAGTTAACTAATCTGCTTAGCAAATTACTTTTGTTTCAAAAGCTAGTAGGAACTTTCGATTTCATTTGATTGCTCATTTTTATGCGACCTATCATCACATATGCTGTGGAATCCCGATACAAATTTCAGTGAGCACAGATAGTGTTTCATTATTTCGTAATTATATTTGAGCGTCATGTGTTCTGCTAATGGGTTCATTTACAGCAGATATACGTGTTTGGTCTCTTGACAGCCTCATCAGTCGGGCAAGTCCTGCGTCTTTAGCCAATGCTCTCGGGGCTCCCTACATCGTCCTATAAAGAGTACGCTACGACGAACGATTTACACAATCGCCAGCCAAGAAAAATCGAGTGTACAATACTGCCGAACTAGTGTTCCACTTAACGGCAATAGTGCAATTTATCCGTCGTCGCCTACCTCTTTATAGGGAGATGTAGGGGCTCCCGAGAGGATTGGCCAGAAACGAAGGGCTGCGCCCGTCTGACGAGGCTACTCAAGGCTGGAACACGTGTACCGCGCAGTAAAAGAGCCCATTAAACAGACCATATGACATGTTGGCACAAATATATATGAGAAATGTTAAAATTTGATCGTGATCTCAAGAAAACACTCGAAACGAATGTGTTTTATCATTGTTCCTTCTGCCACACAGAGTCTGGCTACTTCCTCTTATATGCTTCCAAAAAAGAGGAAAGTTTTCCAGCACTTATCCGGCACAATTCGCATGAGATAGTATTCTATCTCCGACGTTAAACCAAGTGAAATTAAGAAGATGAATATCGATGCACTTTACAAATTACAAAAAAATTGCATTAATTTTTCATTGAAAGGTACCAGGGCGGTACTAGTACAGTACATTTCGACTGCCAGGGATGACCCTTTGTCTCTTTTACATTTGTGTTACTGAAATGCACAATACTTGACATCACCGAAATTAGTGATTGATGCGAAAACATCACAGAGTGTGTTTTTTGATGTGCTTCTCATAGTTGTATCGTCTCGTGTATTTCATATTCCTGAACTCATTTCTCAAACCTTTTCTGTAATGAATATTTTCTTGACAACATTTCTGTCAAAAGATGCCGTTCACATGTAACATTTCTATCCATATTTTACGGTCTACTCCTCAGCTGTTATCAAAAACATTTTAGGCGAATCTTGGGCACACTGCCCACCACTTAAGCTCAATATGAATATTCAGTAAGTGCTTTTAAATCGGAAAATCTCCTTAACTTGTCATAATCACAGGCTCTTCAGCTCTTAAGTATCACAGAATGATTTGCCACTTTGCGAGTAATTTAGTTTGAAAACTGTGGTGTAGTTTTCTGATAGAAATGTTGGATTCCTCGGCCTTAAAAACTCTACTACGAGCAGTGACTCCCTGATGAGCATCGCAATTGATAGTAGAACTAACTCACAGTCGTGGTGTAGGTGTTAAACTAAATATAAGCGTAATTGGCACTATATTCTCCTGATTGTCATTAGTAAGACTAACATCGTAATAGTTGAATGAAGAAACAATGAGATATAAAAGAGCCGAAAGAAATTAGTGATTTTTCACAATCGCTAGATTGAACGTATCATCTCATGTTCGCCTTCGATGACTGATATGCTATTTTTTCATGCTGAGCTTTCCAGCACTGCATATTGACAAATATCGCTGAGAAGCCTCAGTACTGCTCGCCATGTACAAGGTTTCATGTCAGATGTCGTCACTGATATTGACTGGATGCGAGAGGAAATCACAGGCAACGTGTTGAAGTATGATGAGATTATAAGACGTCGCCACCACTTTTACAGTCTTTCTTAACTTAATAAGATGTTTAAGTGGTGTCTAATGTAATTTCATTGTCAGTTTTTGCTGCGAATGTGGAATTATATTCACAAGAAAAGATCTATCAATGAAAAATCATCACTATTCAAAGTGTGGATTCACTCGAAAGTCACCTTCATTCTATCGCGATAATCGACAGCTAAAACGGAAGGACGACGAAGAATGAGAAGTGTAAAAGACGATGGAAAAGCTATAAGAGGGCTAGTCCTTTTCGGCGTTACCTGGTCATCTTTGTGCATTTAGAATCGAGATGAGTTAGAATAGAATCATAGATGAGCAAAGTTTTTTTTTTTTTGTTGAATTTCGGGGAATTTTCTATAGAAGTGAACATTTTCCGTTTACAAACGTAAGAACTTTCTTTCTTCCTACATTTACTAAGTGGAAATTTTTGATCGTCAAGCAAAAATAGCACACGTAATTGATCAATTTTGAAGTTCGATCTTTTACACAAACTTAATAATTGTAGCTTACTATTTTTAAATGTTAATGAAGTTGAAGAAGAAAATAAAACAGGCCAATGCGTAGTTTATTTCAGACACTCAGCAGTGAAAAACGCGTTTTAGGTGACAGTTGCGAATGCCGAGGGAAGGTGCGTTGCGAACGGACCCGATGCCAACATTTAAACCGCTCTTTTCACTACACTTTGCCACATATCTCTCCACCAATTTGCCATGTTGATGTTCATGGTCTAAAAGGTTTTTTTTCAAAATGAATATGAATAGTAAAGAAAGCATCTCAACCCGAAAGTGTTCCTGAGAATGATGTGTAATTAGCTGGAATAGCCTCGATCATAGTCACCGTGCTGCCACGATGACGCAGTGTGGAGCCATGTCCTTCACTAACATGACTGCAAGCAACTTCTTTTTCCAATATTTGCTTTCATCAGCATGTGGAACAAATGAATCCAGGAATTGGTTCTCACAACTGTGCGCTCTTCTTATCTGATTCTCTGCAATATACAAAAAATAATTCTGAAACCGTGTCTATTCGCTGAAACAATGATTAGAAATTTATCAAGAGTTTTTCAAATTTCAAGTTTTGTCTTACTTTGTTGGAAAGAATGCAACAAATTGAATACTAACTCCCTAACAGTTTTAGGATCAATATAAGAAATATGTACAAAGCAAAATATTTCAGGGCTCGTTTACATGCAGTGCTACAAAGCCTAAGGTCGCATATTGTAAGAAGAATTGTAAGTTACCACTTACTATTTATTATTCTGCGCACTGGAAAGCCAGAAGAATATTTGACTGATGTCAAGAAGACTGAATAGAGAAAATTAAGCTCTTAACTGAATCGAGAAACCAACTTAACATCAAGCTTCGACATGAATGATAGGAACTATCTCTAGTACTATCGCCTTCGAATCTGTTCAAAGTGTCCATCCTTTATGTACAAAGATAACAGAAAAGCATTGCGGTGGTGACATTGAGGTGACGGAAAGAAATTGGGGCACGAGTATAAATTGGCGTGGAATACCGTTGAAGCTTTTGGGCACAATGTGAAGGATCCAAAAATGATTAGAAGAAGATGGTGTACAAGTTCACAAATGATGTGCCGTCATATTTCAAACTAACTTTCTTGTCTGAGTAATGTATTATTCACAGTGTTACGGTACACTGGTGACCTTCTCCATCTAAGTTGGTTTCTGATAGATGTGGAATGAAATGATCAACTATGCTGAGGTATAGACCGTCTCAGCTATGAGGAAAACAACGTGGCACATGGACGTCAATCACACTTTGAAGAAGATACACCAACCTCGCAAAAGTTTTGAAAAAGTTTAGTCTCCGAAATAGCTCTTATTGCTCATTTTACAACAATGATTTTTTCCCAAAGCATTCTCACACTCACTTGATATCTTCGTTTCGATATGTTTGGAAGAACTCACTTCATCGTAGCTTCTTAAGAAAGTGTCGTACTAAGAATATTGCTGTTATTTACGCAGCTCCGAATAAGTGTCACACGACAGTAGGTGATGAAAGAAATAATCCGGGCTTTGTTCAAAATACTACTTAAACGAGCCAAAATTTTTGGGAAGTGCAGAATGCAGCATCTTTTTCATCATTTCTTTTTCTCGCGTCCATCAGCGAAGAACTACACATATACATGTGTATTCGACTATGTAAGAAGATTTTCTTCTTACTACACGCGTTTCAATAACGGTCAAGTAGATTTTTTTAAAATTTTAGCATAACCGTAGCTACAGGCTTTCGCCAATGGTTCTACCACTGAGGCGTTGATCGCGGAATGAAAATATTGATGTTTGATCCCACTACACACACATAGTCTCAGTTAGAGGGTCAATGCAGAAAGAATTCATCGGTGCAGTTAAAACAACGGCTAGAAGGAGTACTAAGGAAAAGTTTGAATAAATGACTTCGGGATTTGTGGTAGCCTAATGCTCCGCAATTAGCGCCGATGAACAAAGGGCGTTTCAAGAATTATTTTTTTGTGACTCAAATATTACAGACAAGTCCGATACCGGCTCTTTTAGCATCTCTTTCTCCATACGGGACCCCGTTGGAAGTTACGGCCAGCGGTCGTTTTTGATAGGTTTGAGCCATATGGAGATCATGAAGAAAAGGGCAGACTTCAAGACTCAGGCGATGTCGCCACCGAGATTTTTCAAAGCTGACAGCCCCATTCTACGTGCATTATCGCTACCAATATGGTGCTAAGACGAAAAGAAAAAATTTAGGATAACGTGGAGATGACCTACAATTGTAACGAGCAGAAACAAACATATGCTGAGGTTATAAAACCATTAAAGACAGTCCATTTATGCATTCCAGTAGGCATTATTTTCAAAGTGCTCGAAAAGAATTGCGTGAATAGAATAATTTCAAGACTATTTTTTCATAAGTATTGCCATTCTCACATTTCTGAGATGAAGTGATACTCGTTACAGCGATTAACAAACGTAGTTTATCGAAAAGCTCTCATGCGTTGTAAGTGTAATTGCCCGGACTATTGCTAAGGGTAGGATACTTACTCATCGTTTTTGCATCTTTGACAGCAGTTGCACCTTTGCATTCCAACGGATCATAATTGATCTGAACCCTAAGTTGTACCGTAATAGCCGAGATTGTCGTATCGGAGAGAAGAGCACTACGAACTATCAAAGACCTGAAGAGCTAACTTCCCCCAGTTAGGAGGGCTTATTTGTAAATATTTTGAGTGAAATGAATACAGGTTTGCAAACTGTGTTGTTACTGATTAATTAACGAACAGTCAGAAGTATTGAATAGAGTTGCTTTTATTTGACCTCTTTTAGCGGTGGGATGACGTTAACGATATATCGAGTGGTCTGGTAAAGGCTCTTGTACAGCCCGAGACACGTGTTTCGTCCTTACAGACTCATCAGCCGGGCAGAACCCGTCGTCTGTCGATCTTTTCATAATCAGTTCTCTTGGGAGCGTCACACTCCTCATATATAGTTATCGACGACCTACGTTTTACACTCTATGCCAGGTGTCTATGTCATTCACCTAACACAGAGTGTTTTCGCACTCGATTGCTAGCTGGCTGGTATTTTATCATATTATACCTTTCCTTCGAGTGCTTTATTAAGACCACGCTCAAATTTCAATAGATCCTTTCATTATTATTTGAGCCAACATGTCATATGGTCTGGTAAAGGCTCTTGTTACAGCCCGAGACACGTGTTTCGTCCTTACAGACTCATCAGCCGGGCAGAACCCGTCGTCTGTCGATCTTTTCATAATCAGTTCTCTTGGGAGCGTCACACATCCTCATATATAGTTATCGACGACCTACGTTTACACTCTATGCCAGGTGTCTATGTCATTCACCTAACACAGAGTGTTTTCGCACTCGATTGCTAGCTGGCTGGTATTTTATCATATTATACCTTTCCTTCGAGTGCTTATTAAGACCACGCTCAAATTTCAATAGATCCTTTCATTATTATTTGAGCCAACATGTCATGTGGTCTGGTAAGGCTCTTGTACAGCCCGAGACACGTGTTTCGCTCCTTACAGACTCATGCAGCCGGGCAGAACCCGTCGTCTGTCGATCTTTTCATAATCAGTTCTCTTGGGAGCGTCACACTCCTCATATATAGTTATCGACGACCTACGTTTTACACTCTATGCCAGGTGTCTATGTCATTCACCTAACACAGAGTGTTTTTCGCACTCGATTGCGGTCGGTCCGTAGGTCACGTTTTACACTCTAGTGCCAGGTGTCTATGTCATTCGACCTAACACAGAGTGTTTTCGCACTCGATTGCGGTCGCGTTTTACACTCTATGCCAGGTGTCTATGTCATTCACCTAACACAGAGCGTTTTCGCACTCGATGCGTCGGTCCGTAGGCACGTTTACACTCTATGCCAGGTGTCTATGTCATTCACCTAACCAGAGTGTTTTCGCACTCGATTGCGGTCGGTCCGTAGGTCGTCGATAACTATATATGAGGAGTGTGACGCTTCCCAAGAGAACTGATTATGAAAAGATCGACAGACGACGGGTTCTGCCCGGCTGATGAGTCTGTAAGGACGAAACACGTGTCTCGGGCTGTACAAGAGCCTTTACCAGACCACATGACATGTTGGCTCAAATAATAATGAAAGGATCTATTGAAATTTGAGCGTGGTCTTAATAAAGCACTCGAAGGAAAGGTATAATATGATAAAATACCAGCCAGCTAGCAATCGAGTGCGAAAACACTCTGTGTTAGGTGAATGACATAGACACCTGGCATAGAGTGTAAAACGTAGGTCGTCGATAACTATATATGAGGAGTGTGACGCTCCCAAGAGAACTGATTATGAAAAGATCGACAGACGACGGGTTCTGCCCGGCTGATGAGTCTGTAAGGACGAAACACGTGTCTCGGGCTGTACAAGAGCCTTTACCAGACCACATGACATGTTGGCTCAAATAATAATGAAAGGATCTATTGAAATTTGAGCGTGGTCTTAATAAAGCACTCGAAGGAAGGTATAATATGATAAAATACCAGCCAGCTAGCAATCGAGTGCGAAACACTCTGTGTTAGGTGAATGACCATAGACACCTGGCATAGAGTGTAAAACGTAGGTCGTCGATAAACTATATATGAGGAGTGTGACGCTCCCAAGAGAACTGATTATGAAAAGATCGACAGACGACGGGTTCTGCCCGGCTGATGAGTCTGTAAGGACGAAACACGTGTCTCGGGCTGTACAAGAGCCTTTACCAGACCACATGACATGTTGGCTCAAATAATAATGAAAGGATCTATTGAAATTTGAGCGTGGTCTTAATAAAGCACTCGAAGGAAAGGTATAATATGATAAAATACCAGCCAGCTAGCAATCGAGTGCGAAAACACTCTGTGTTAGGTGAATGACATAGACACCTGGCATAGAGTGTAAAACGTAGGTCGTCGATAACTATATATGAGGAGTGTGACGCTCCCAAGAGAACTGATTATGAAAAGATCGACAGACGACGGGTTCTGCCCGGCTGATGATCTGTAAGGACGAAACACGTGTCTCGGGCTGTACAAGAGCCTTTACCAGACCACATGACATGTTGGCTCAAATAATAATGAAAGGATCTATTGAAATTTGAGCGTGGTCTTAATAAAGCACTCGAAGGAAAGGTATAATATGATAAAATACCAGCCAGCTAGCAATCGAGTGCGAAAACACTCTGTGTTAGGTGAATGACATAGACACCTGGCATAGAGTGTAAAACGTAGGTCGTCGATAACTATATATGAGGAGTGTGACGCTCCCCAAGCGACCTGATTATGAAAAGATCGACAGACGACGGGTTCTGCCGGCTGATGAGTCTGTAAGGACGAAACACGTGTCTCGGGCTGTAAAGAGAGCCTGTACCAGCCACATGACATGTTGGCTCAAATAATAATGAAAGGATCTATTGAAATTTGAGCGTGGTCTTATAAAGCACTCGAAGGAAAGGTATAATATGATACAAATATTGCCGAAGCCACGACTAGCAATCGAGTTGCGAAAACACTCTGTGTTACGGTGAATGACATAGACACCTGGCCATAGAGTGTAAAAACGTAGAGGTCGTCGCTAAGCTATATATGAGGAGTGTGACGCTCCAAGAGAACCGTGATTAGTGTAAAGTTCGCACAGACGACGTGGTTCTGCCCGCTGATGAGTCTGTAAGGACCACGAAACACGTGTCTCGGGGCTGTACAAGAGCCTTTACCTAGACGCACATGACATGTTGGCTCAAATAATAATGGAAAGGATCTATTTGAAATTTGAGCGTGGGTCTTAATAAAGCACTCGAAGGAAAGATATATCGAGTGTTGTAGATTGAGCAAAGCTTTTGCGTCAGCAGGACTCAAACTCGCAGTTCTCCCTATCCGGAAGCGCCTTCCTGGTTTAACTCGTTGCACTACTAACGCCCATTTGCTTTCCTACTACGCTGCAACGTATCTGCCAGCAACCAAGCGTCAGCGGTTTGATCCAGGTAGTCGGTATCGACATTGTACCCACTCACATTGATTGGGTATTGGATATCAAATAGACTTCTTCTTATCTGACCGATGCAGATAGCTGCGTTGTTGCGTAAAAAGAAACATGGCAAAACGGGCGTCAGTAGTGTAACGGGTTAGAGCACGCGCTCTCAAATAGAGTGAGTTGCGGGTTCGGGCTCCGCATAACGAAAAAAAATTTTCACATGACAAATCTCTTCTGCAAATTCTAAAAGCCAAAAATTGAAGAAAGAAAACTCACCGTTTGCATCACAAGGCGGTCTAAAATTGTTTTAGCTGCGGCTTTGCTTCTCGCAGTGTCAGGAACCTCAATACGGATGCTGCCAGTTCGAGTGTAAGCCACCAAGGAGACAGGTAATTTAAAGATGGTTTCTGTGAAGCTTGTATTGCTCGCTGCAACGAGATTCTGCTATTTTCATAACGGAGAAAGAAAATGCTGGTAGTAGATTTTGAGGCTTCTTTTATCTATTATTTCAAATTCATAACTCAATTATTGACACGCTGCTCACGGCGTTCATATTTCTCCTAGCATTCGACGCGGGTTGTCGGTTGGCGGGTGCGCTCCTATGACAAACGTGTAGTTCAGTGATGAAATTAAGATTTTGAACGCCACTAAAGAAGCTTATATTGCAAATAAATGGTCAAATATGATAGTAGTAATTTCAATAAAACTATGGAAAATAGAAACAACGCAATCCATCTTATAGAACACCGCAATTTCAAGAGAGACGGTTTCAAGTTGCTCAAATCAATAAATACGCTCTCTTTCTATTCCTTCATCAGAGGTATACTGAAAGCCCCGCATATAAGTTGTCGAAACAAATTCATTGTGTGTGAAAAGTATCCATTAATGCAACCTTGGAAACAACATTTCGGTGGATGTATTTGTCGTAAAGACGTGAAGAGATCACAAGTACAATAACAGCTTTTTTTACGGGTGGCTGATCCGACTCTATTCGTATCACAGTAGGCCATCCATGTTTTCTATGTAAATGATATTTAACATCGTTTGAGTGGATTTCTCTCCCTTCTCAAGAGCGCCAGCCAGAAAAAATGTGAGTTTTTCCTTGTAGTTATCTTTCAACTTTGTTAAGGAAATGGTGGAAGCCTTTATTTCAAAAAGATGCTGTGGCCTCAAAATTGGGATGTTTCCAATTCTTTAAAAATATTTATCATCATCTTAAGCAATTTAGTAAATAAACGTTCTAAGCATTTCATTCATGACCGAACGACAATATTCCAGAGAATACCAAAATTTACTATTATTGCAAACGTGTAAGATATTATGATGCAATAAGGAGTTAAGTTGTTACATTTGGCATCTCGTTGAGAAGCGGCCATCTTTCCGTATGCATCGAATTCAGGATATTATGATTACAAACACGAAGCGTGTTAAATGAGCTTGGAAAAGTTTTACAAAAAGATTTTATCGTCTTTGAGTCATTAGTGACGATTTCAATGCTAAAACTGTAACGAGCAGAATGAAGAGCTTTTAAGTTTAACATAACGAGCGAGATCGTTTAGAGTAACCGACATTACTATACTCTTGACGTTGGACATGAGAGACTATCAATAGACAATACTATTGATCGAGACCAAATCGTGGTAATTGATAAGTTTTACCTGATCGACGTTGCTGCTGTTCCAAAATATCACATGGATCGGATCCTCATGTCCGAAGCACAAGATTACTTCGCGGCAAAATTGTGATAAAGCGCAGACTTTAGCACGAGAAACCGTAAGGAATGGATAAATCGATTTTTAGGATTATGTCGATATCGAGATAAGACCGAGAAGAATTGAGCTGGCATTCAATGCCAACGGAGCAGATATAGTCTCTGAAACCACTGTAGAAACTATCCACGACATTTACTCAGGTCAGACAAATCATTTACTTCTATATAAATGAAGGGATAAACGCTGTGTTAGTCCGTATCAACAAACTACCTCAGCTCCACACACATAATTTGTTAGAACACATGATTCCTAATCAATAGAAGGCTAGTAAGACGGTGATGTGCAACAAGTACGAATAGAAATTGGCAATAATCGCTCAATCTACTTGCTGTTTGCCGTTCATAAACTTTATACGTAAGTCATGTTATACAGGATTGTCAGAGTACTGGGCCAAGAACTATCGTTCAAGCATGTCCCGAAAAAGGTATAGTAAGACAGACCACATCTTTATGATAACGATTTTGAGATAATTGTGAGAGTACAGAGGCCGTCTCAGTATGGTAGCTAATGAAGCGGTATAAGGATCAGACTTATACTTGAATTTAATCCAAGTGCGGGGAGCTCTATGAACTTGGTATCAATTTGTTGCCTGAGAGATGACAGAGATGTGCTCATCAGCATGACATTGCCTAGCGGTTCAGCAGAGCCCTTGGGGATGTACCTCTACATACAAGGAATTTCTCATAAGTTCAAGCATGACACCTGATTATTTTCATAGTTTTGGCATTATCATCGTAAAATGGTCTTATTATCAGCATTGAAAAAAAAGATAATCCTTCTATGTGTTCTCATAAGTCTTAAGTACACTTTCCCAAACCGAATGTCAGCACTTGAACGTCAGCGATGTCAGAGGGCAAGACGTTTGCAGCTCCTTGACTCCTTCGCAACACCTATATCTCTTTGACTTTTCTGAGAGATTTAGAGGCCTCTGGAGCATCGATTTCAAATTAAATTTCTGAATCAACTTTGCAGATTCTATCCTTTGAAAGTATATGGGAATCAATATTGAAAAGAAATGTTTGTCAAATAGTGGATAAGAGTGACAAACGTGAAGGCGATCAATTAGCAAAAGTTACTCTGCGCCATTCTTCGGACGCCACGACTCAAATTCGGTTCCTACCATCCCATTTCTAATATTGAGTCATGCCTCCCTTTTTTCCAAAAGTAAATAAATCTGTATCAACAAAACGTATCCTTCAAATGTACACGTAGAAAGCATGTTCTTAAGCGGATGCATTCTTTGATAGAAATAATGTAAAACTATTAATGCGAGATATAGCTGTCAGTAAGTTTTAAAAAAACGAAAGTGGTAGTTTTCAAGTTTCAACTTTCCTGTCAAGTCTGAACGTCTAGTACAGCTATGAGTTGTTCTTTCTTAATGGTGGCAGCTTCTGATAGCAAAAGAAGAATTTTCCGGTTCTGTTATCGACAGGTATTTAGAAGGAACTTTTCCAGGGCAAAGACTTTCTAATGAACTATTGATAAATGTGCAATGAGGCAGAGAGTTTTCTTGCCAAGGCACTTAAGAATGATCTTTCACTTTGTTGGATTACCAATAGACTGAAATGTGAAGGCAACGTGGAGTGGAAGAGAAGCCACTGATTCCCAATATGTTAACTAGAACTCTCTGGTGCGGGGCATAAAAAATTATATTTTGCATGTTTTTGTTGATGAGAAATCAAATCAAAGCCAATGTCGTGACTGCTTTTTTTATGATTTTTTTATGAACGACGAATAAAGTTGAATAAGTGCTTTCGCGCTGCAGCACTTCCGTGTCATTTAACTTGAAATGCTGAGCGCCCGAAAAATTTCACTACAACATTCACCTCAGCAAACGTTAGCCAACGTAGAGAATATTCCCTGGTTGGCAGGTTCTTGGACGGGAATCATACGAGCGTTTTGGAGTCTCTCTAATAATTCCTTAGCAATCAAATGGGTATCTCGATAAACTACATTAACACTCGTTCATTCCAAAACATGTGTTACGGCACTTCCTCTTTTCAAACATGCATTGCCCAAAGAAGTGAAGAAGAAATTTTCAACTGGCGTTGCTTACCAGAATCAGATAACTGTACAACGGGCTTCTATCAAGAGCTTTTCGATCAAGGGAGTTCCAACAAAAATGTCATACGTGAAGTGTTGAAAGATTTATCGCCATTCATTCCCAGTAGACATTCGCATTTGAAGTTGTAGAGGTCTGAGAAAGGAACCACTATGCCTACTTGTGTTTCATTCAAAACAAGCCTTAAATGAACACATTTCAAGTTCTTAGATGCTGATACGGGTTTAAATTCTTTGATACTGTTCTATTACGGCGTCGCAGCTTGAGGCTTTCGCTAAAAACGTATTTTTTACTTTTGCAAAACATTTCTGTAGTTTATCGATAGCTCAAATCAAGTGAATTCCAATGTCATGTTTGATTTCTCAAATAGCTTATTTTTGGCGCCGTACCAGTCAAATTAAGATTTTGTTCCTCATTCAAGATTTCTCACTGGATAGAGGTTTTATTGTAATGAACTATTAATCGATAGGTAGAGAGAATCCTGCCAATTATAATGGTATATTTGGCTTTCGGAAAGGATAATTCGAGCTTTGTAACGTCGGAAAGAATATTGGGATTCACACTCAGCGTGCACTCCTATTCGGTTAGGGTGTGTACACATCAATTCAATTCGTAATATCAATCCGCTGCATAAATCTCATGTGGATTTTTTGATGAAAATCAAAGATCTTTCCAACGCTCTAGAATTTTTTTCTACATGTCCATGTGCTTTCAAAGAAAATATCTGTTGAAAATGATTTACCGTGTTTCAAGGAATGACAGCTCACAATAAAGTAAAGATCACTAAGGAGACTAGAAAACCATGATCGCATCCAAGAGTGATTAAAAACATTGTCATCTAACGCTACAATGGAGATTACAACTGTGACACTGGCGAATAATAAACAGAGGGTTGCAACAATCTCATATTTTCACCTGCGACCATTTCACGTCATATGAACTCAACATTGCAAATTTGCACATCCTTTCGACCGTATAAAAGTGAGTATCTGTGTGTGGATCTGCAAATTTGTGATGATGGTTAATCGTGAAGTGCTGGAAGCCAGCTTTTTGTATATCTTCAGTTATGTACCCTTTCCAAATCGCAATAGCAATATTTGGCAATGCGTGGTAGCCAGGTGCCGTCGAGGTATTGCGAGCCCTAACCTGTTACAGGTCACTAAGAAACTCTTTCAAAAAACCAAATGCGTCACTGGAATCAGCAGAGTTCAGACTATCGAATTAGTCTAAAAGTCTGAGGTGAATGCTCTCCCTGACGAAAGCCTCGTTAAAACGTCTCAAGTGTGAAACATACTTTTGATTTGGCTGTTACAGCGAACTTAAAGTTTTCTTTAGAACCTAAGCATGCCGCTGGAATTGTCTAGATTTGCGCTATTGATTAAGCTGAGAAGCAACTTGGAAATTCGAAAAACACCCTTGTTTCACAAGGGGTGCGGAAAACAGCGCTATTTCAAATGTGTGAAACCCAATCTTCTTGTGCGAACTGCAAAGCTCTAAAAAGTTCTTTCTGAAGAGCAAACACATTTATATAATCAGAAAGATTCGCTCTAACTCACGGTTAAAATTTTGTTATAAAAAACTTTTATCAGGCGAGAATTCTTCAAATGTCAAAGAAAATCTCACTTTGACTGAGACGGTATTGAAAACAAAAAAATATACCTGTGAATTCACTTGATTTAAGCTATTAGATAATCATACACTTGTCAGATAACAGCAAAGAATACAGTTATACCGAAGGCCACAATCGGCGCCGCCATAATGGAACAGCACCAAATTTTTTTCAGCAGTATTTTATGCATACACTTGTGTGCCTTACTACCATGCTTCAGTACAAATTAGAACAAAAAATACGAAAAAATCATGTGAACACAGCAATAAAGTGGTAGACATTTCGTCAATGTACGAATTGTTTGATCGAAATCTTGTGCCTGAACACGTTTCATAACGTATGATTACACAATTGGTAAGATATAACAGTGATTTATTTCAGGTCCTTCACCTCGAAAGCATCAGGATACAAGTTCTTTTCTTATCTCAGCGTTCTTCGGTCATACCTCACGGCGTATCCTGACTTCAAAATTAAGCAGTAGTAGAGAGTCAAAAATGTATTTATGCTATGTTGTGCATGTGGATAGTTATTTGATACTCCCGAACATATTTCTGTGATCATACTGTATCCGTGATGCTACAAATCAGTGAAATGTTTCAACTTCGCGTAACATCAATTTCTTTTCAAACGTGCACATTGAAATAAAAATTGGACCAATATGATAAAAAAATTACAGCTTTGCAATCAACGCTCGAGAACACTGAATCAGTGTTGGGAACTTATTGCTTTTCTGTTGCCAAATAACATACCCCTCATAACAAATACAAAAGTAAGGCGAGCTATCAAAAAATCTTTTGCTCATGTTTAACAGGAATTTCGCAAGAAGGCCTGCCTCCATGAGAGTGACATTACACTGGTAGCATGACAATTTGAAAATTATTCTCAATTTTATTTGTCAAGGAAAATTATCTGAATCTAAACGTAAAGTTGCAACTGTGAATAAAAGCAACAACTGAATGAATTAAACAATGAAAGAGAGCTATTGGATACTTATCACTTATATAAAGCGTTTTAGCTCTCGCCGTTAATCAATCCCTAGGGAATGCGCCATGCATTCCTCCTAATTTTAACTTCGTTTGAGGTGATTGAATGCATACCTGGCCTTTACAATGACGCGCGGTGGCCTCCCGCTGTTCCGAGGCAATGCTGCTTATCCTCTCAGATGAGCCTGAAACCAGTTCGGTACCAATTTACTGACCCCGAAGATGGCTGGACTAGATGGCTCGGTGAGCCATAGGCGCGAAATCGGACCAGTGACCCTGTGCAACGCAGAGCACCTCTATCCACTGCACCACGTGCGCTTTTATAAAGCTTTTAGAGCTTTATAGAGCGTTACCATATTCTAGTATTGGGGCACTATGGTCGAGTGGTTTCGATGCTCGTCCCAGAGCTCATAAAGCTGAGCTCCCACCCTCAACCCCATCCGGAAGTCAATAATAACACTCGATGGAACGCCGTAACCAGGTTATCGTCGAGATTACGAGGAGACTTGCTTAACCAGTATTTTACAATGCCGAAAAAGAAGACGGAAAAACGAGTTGAATGACAGAAGTACTGGGTTCCTCGGAAAAAAAAAACAAGACACTGTGGAGGAGGGCCAATATAGTGTATGAAGTAAAAAAAATAAACAGTAAAGTTGGTTGTTAGCGGCTATGGTAGTTTTATACCGAAGAGTATAAGAAAGAGTGGTAGCAGAGAGGTAGCATTGCTGGCAGGTATGGGTGAAACGCGAGTTCAATTTCTAGGTGATATTGAGTATTTTGCATATCACTCAACATAATGCATATGTGCAACAACTGTCACTGCTAAAAGGGACTGCAAATAGAAAAAAAACTTAAAATCATCTAGAGGTATTTTATCTCAAATCAATATTTAAGGCAAGAACTGCTACTCATTATTTGAAAAACAAGACACTGAACTGATCAGCTGCTTACACTTGTGCTTTCAGCTGGTTTAAGCTCGGTGCTCCACAAATGATCGGAATTTCTTACCTACTTGGATACATGGACGGTCTACCTTCACGTATTACTCGGACCCCAGCATCCTTTCCATTCGTCTCTTCTTATCGCGATAGTCGTCCATGGCGGTAGTATCATTTGAGCATGGCCGCTGGCGCGAGTTTCACACCGTGATCTGTAGAATAATGTAGATACGAATACAGCTGATGCAAAGACAGATGTGAACACAACTGATTAATTCTTCTAACGAATACGTCTGCCCAACGTGTAGGTGGTTGTCTTCGCGCGCGGGTGTATTCTCGTGGCGCCCATTCCACAGTTCGTTTCGTCCATCTGTCGTCTGATCTTCTTACTACATGACCGGTCAATCTGTGCTTCGCTGTCGATGCGAATTCTTCTGGATCACGAAGATGAGAGAGATTTCTGAGATCTGGGCTGCGCAAGCCGACTAAGTGTTGTGAGTGCCGAATGATTTTCAGAAGACATCGTTCTAGCGCTCTGTGAGTCATTCGCAGTAGTCCTGACATTGTCGGATTATGAGTTTACTTCTCCGCTGCATAGCAGAACGCTGGGACGGTTGTCCAATCGAAAACGTTAGCACGAACTTGGAATCTATTATTTGGTCGGTGGCTTCTATAACTGGCCCAAATGCTGCCCACGCTACTTTTCTTCTTCTGTCAAGTTCCTTCTTCACGTTGTTCTCCATATTCACTGAACGAACAAGGTCCACGTGAGAAGAGGTCTCCGTAATCGGAATTTCGCTTGCAGAAGGGAACATGAGTAACTCGCCCATCAGCAGTATAGATGGTGATTTAAGCGCTGTGTTCTGATAAAGTATCATTCAGGGCTCCACGAGGAGTAAATTGGCAAATGTTCTAAAAAATTTACACCTTCATTCAAATTACTGTGCATCAAAAAGTGAAGATTAACACTTCATTGTGATTTTAATTTTTTAATGAGAATCCGGGAGAGTTGAAGCGGAGGTTAGTATTGCAAGCTAGCCAGCAAGGCCCGTTTTGACTCTTCAGTACCCCCAGCCTAATGAGAACACCTTATGATGATTCAGATGCTGGAGCGTGAGTTCCACTATTTTTGCAGCAAATATTTCTTACACGCAGTTTTACTTCAGCTTATCGCTACGTGTTAGCGTAATTCATATCACAAAACTAGAGTTTAAATTAGCACAGAGGAATGTGACAGTTGCTCCATCACTTTACGAAATTGTTGCCCAAAACCATGTAGGTGAATTTGTTCAATGACGCTGTTTTGTGCAAATTTCTGTATAATCGTATTCACGAAATTGTTCTCGAAGTCATGATAATTTCGTAATGATATTCGTAATGAGTTTTCCGGAAACTTTTGACTCAAATCAAAATCCTCTCCTATATGCGCACACCAATTGCCCATCAACTAATGGAGTTGAGAAAAATCATAGATTGTATAAATTATTTGATATAATAGTGAGTCAAATGACGAACACTCATAAGCTCCCAATTTGCTGGATAATATGTTCCCCTCCCATCATGAATAATATTGGGTGCGGCTACAGTAGTATAATCTGAGTTGATTTAATCAGCATGCGAACAAAAACATCCACTCATTTTAAGAATTTTGCCACTGAGCTTAATTTTTATGTACTCGAAGACGATTTGGGGCAATTACTGTTGCTAGTGATATGCAAAACCAGACAAAGATGCTACGCGACTGCTACATACGCTCGACGTGCCAAAAGAGAATTTCGCTCATACCAATGACCGCTAATTAGTACTCCAACATTTCCACTAGTAGATAGTAGGAGAACTCATTCGACGTTCCCAGAATTGCTCTTCTGATAACGAAACAGCATAGAGAGCGCTACACTCATTCCCCTACGGCCCGCTTAGTCACTACATCAAATTTTTCTGTATCTTGAATAATCACTCCCATTATCACGATATCCTTTGCATATCCTTTACTAGAATACGCATGTATCTTACAGAACTTGGTTCGGCTAGCACTTCCGCGTCCTAGCCTGCTTAATTGATTGCACCGCATTGATTCTTGTAGTCGTTGCTTACTTTCAGATGAGTACTCGCAATGCGCAAAAGTTGGCTTCAATAGACCACCTTTGGCAGGAATTTACTTCATTTGGAAGTGTCCAAATACAAGGCGGCTTTGTAGTTCCAATATATGATTTTTATTTTTTCTATCCTTACTCATATGAAGCCTCGGTAACTTTCATGAAAAGTGTTGTTTCTCAGATGCAGGGAAAACAGCACGTAGACTCCATAATTGTCGTCATAATTTATAAGGTTTTATTTCGAAAGAAAGCGCTTTGAACGACTTAATTCCAGAGAAAATCTACATTTGCTAAGATTAGTTTGAAAAATGGCCCGGGAACAGGGCTCAAAAGCACACTTTGAATAAGAGAATTTAGAGGTATTTGATATTCACACTCATTAAGAGGATAACCAGCAATGCAGTGTGCACATAAAGGTATGAGAAGAGGAATCACTAAACTTTCTGAGACTCTATCGAATTGGAATCCTTATTGCAGCATGACATTTCACACTTTCATATAGCAGCAATGTACATGTTTGTTTAAAGAATAATTGTGACATCTAGAAAGTTATCGATTTGATCATAAACAAAACATTTGAGAGCGCCCATTTTTGTGAAGTGTTAGGAAAGGCAAAAATAATTTCGAAGATCTAAGAAGCCTCTTCTATATGTATAACCTAATATCAGCTCTACTGGATTTGATGTCGCTATGTGCTTGCCAGATCAAACCTGATTGTTTAACATCTCCATTTCTGCTGGGAACAATCACTGTGAAGAAATATTTCTACATAAAAATAATAATTCATCACAAATTGAGGTTTATATACTACTAAAAGTTGGTTCAACCTCATGACAATAGTTGAGGTCTAGGACAAGAAGATGACAGCGAGTACGGAGGCCAAAGTCATGAGATGGAATTGATCTTTCTTAGTGTTATTCCGCCTTTACGACTTCAGAAATGACTACTTATCAGTAAACGAACGTTCGTATTTGTAGTGAGGTTCACATAGAATCATTTGAGGAGGAGTATTTCTTTCATTTAGAAACGCACAAATTTTTTTCTCACATCCTTTAGTGCATACACTTCAATCGACCAGCAAAGGTCATTAAACTGACTTATCTCATTTAAACTCAATTTTGATCCACTACATGAGACCAGTTATTTGTGGCCAACTATTTCAAAACCTCTGTAAAGTCAAGAAAGAAATAAAACACAAAAATGTATCGTTTATTCCAGACACTCGAAAGTCATATTTGCGTTCTAGTTGACAATTCCAGATGCCGAGAAGAAAGTCGATGCAAGCGGACCCGATGCCAACACTCGAATCGCTTTATTGAGTACACCTTGCCACATCTCTTTCGACCAGTTCGCCATTATAACGTTTGTGGTCTGAAAACAATTTTTTCCAAAATGAATTAGCACAAACAGAAAAACTTGCAAACCATAAGAGTTCCTGAGAGTGCCGTATAATTGCGAAGAATGGGCTCAACATCCTTGTTGTTCATGCCTAGCTTACACTTAACTTCTTTCTTACCATTCACCGCACCATCATCTCTTTCAGGACATGTAGCGGTCACCGTGCTGCCGACAATGATGCAGTGTGGAATCATACCTTCCTTCCCATTAACTGTAAGTAACTTCTTTTCTCAGGCATTAGTTTGGGGTAGAAGGTGCCAAGGAACAAATATAGGAAAATTGTATGTCAGTAACTTCTATGTTTTTCTGTTCGTATTGATAGGCAATAAAATCACTCAAAAGGTCGTGTGTATTGGCTGAAGTATGGAAAAGGAATTTTATTAGCTATCTTTTTTGGCCTCAAGATTTTTCTACTATTTTGTAAAAATAAACGAGATAGGCTTTGCCAAAACCTCAACAATGATTCTGGGATTATAGCATGAAAACCCAATCAAAAGCGTTCAACAGTCCGTTAATATGCTCGACCACAATACTTTATGTTTCTTAGTGAAAGAAACAATGCAATTTGCATTTTACTGAAGTTGTTGGGGCAAGAATCCGAATAAACCTTCACTTTTTTAGAAAAGGACTAAAAAGGAACGAGTAGCTTTTCATTGTTTTCCTGATACATTGATTACCTCCTAAAAACTGTCAGCCTCAACCACTGCTTCCGTTTCGACACGTTCCGAAGATTTTACTTTGTCATGACTTATACTAATAAACTTTAGTACTAAGCATAAACTTTTTCCTAAATTACGCAGTTTCACCTAAAAGAATGAAACGACAGCAAGTGATGAAAGGTTCAAAATAGACGTTTCTGTATAGGTTGCTAGGCGATTTCCTCAAACGATCACACTTTTGTGCAGACAACACCACATTTTGTCGCAGGCATGCCATTCCCACAGTTAAAAGTTGAAAACTCACTGTCCTGACTGAGATCTTTGTTAACATGGGCTCCCTTACACTCTAACGGATCATAATTAATCTGAAGCTGAAGTTGACTCAAAATGGTGGAGATTATGCATCGGAAAGGAGAGCGCTGCGACCTTGTTGTTCGAAAACATCAAAGACCTAAGCAGTAAACGTTTCACGAGTCATAAAAGTCTATTCGAAGATATTAAAAGTAATCATTCAATGCTGTGCAGGCTGTGTCGGTACTATGCAACTAGCAATGCACCTAAATAAATTCACTTCCCATAATTCAAAAAAAACACTCGAGGATTAAGAATGGCAAACTTACCGTTTGCATTACAAGACGTTCAACAAATGCCTTAGCTACACCCTTGCTTATTGCAATGCCAACAGCCTCAGCTCGAACGCTGGGTAGTTCACTGTAAACCATAGAAACTGGCAATCTGAAGCCAGAGACGATGAAGCTTCTATTTCTCGCTGCAACGAAATTTCGGATTATGTGATAAAGATGAACAACCGTTTTACTCAGTTAACAAAATTGTAGATCTTTTTCTTTCTACTATTTGAATTTCAAAATCTTTTTATTCAAAAGCTTGGATTATGAAAGCTCTTTCGTAGTACTGAAATGTGAGGTGTAATCAACTTTATCGAAATTCGTAATGTTATATTTGAAGCTGCAAGTGCTTGCGGAGTCACAATAATTTTCTGCCATTACCTTGACCTGGTGGCATCACTCCACATACCAACGCTGTCGTGATGATTAACACCGAGATCGTTAGGCGACCAAGTATTGGAATTCTCGTCATTTCTGTGTGATTGACCACTTATAGCTACTAAACTGTTGTTTAACCGGTTACAAACGAATTTTATATCTTTTGCATCAGATTCTTCATAAGGCAAAGACGAATTCCGTAAACAACACTTAAGTATCAGTGATGTCGTCGGAGAAAGAGCTTTCTGCAGTTTCTCGACTAGTTAAGGCCTCTGAACCTCTTCGACTTTTTAAGTAGATCTAGAGGTATCAATCGTGCCTAATCAAATGGAAAGTCTTTGAAGCGACTGTGATATCAGATTCTATTTTTTGAAGCACATGGAAATTAGTTAACGAGGTGAAATGTATGCTGAATAGTAAATTAGAAAGTATGTGAAGATGATCAACAAAAGTTTACAAATTGCGCATTCCCTCAGAGCTACAGCTCACAAATTTGGTTCCCGCTATTTAATTTCTATTGCCTTGTCATAAAATACCACTTTTTTCAAAAAAAATCAAGCGGTGTAGTTGGCGAAATGTCGCGGTTGGAAATGCACTTTCAAGAGAATAGTTTAGTTGGAGATAATTATCAATAGAAACTGTAGCAAAGCCTTTAGTGTGTAATATTCTTCGTTGGGATTTCTAACAAGCAAAAATCGTCTTCAAGCTATAATGTTTTCTTAGAACTTCTTCTTTGTTAATGGCGAAGACTTTTGATTGTTGGAAAAAGTAGTAGTTTTCCGTTTTCGAACAGATATTTTTTAGAGAACTCTTTCGCCGGACAAAGGCTTTCCACCTAATTAATACTGAGTACTTGAAAGCTCAAATCTCAGAAAATTCAAAACTGTACTTGATTTTGAGAAAATCCTTGCACGGCGATGTATTATCTAAAAGAAGAAAGCACGTTTCACACGCATTATCTCGCCTGTGTGAAACTCGGAGAGTTTCTGTGGAGTTTTTTCAAACGGAGAAAAATACAAGTTTTAAGTTCAATAAGAAAAATCATACTCCGCATGTAACTCGCCCTTGAACAGTCTATTAATCGCGTGCTCTAGTCGGCAAGCAATGTGCAACGTGTTTAGTGCAAAATTTACCATCCTGTGTTACATCGCCCACAGCATGAAACTCGCCGAAAAATATCCCATCGAAAGGTTTCTAATAGTTTGAGGCAAACGCCTGTCCTGTCAAAATATACGACTGTGAAACACAAATCTGCTCTCTCTACTACAGAGCTGCAGGAGCGCCATTCTGGGTACAAACACATTTGTGAAATTTTTGAGACTTCGCTATCGAATGATTCTTAATAGCTCAGGGAAGGGGCTCCGTCCTGAGAAATACAAGCGTGATGATGCGCTTTGCGTCTGAAGCAGGATTTTATTCTCTGTGCTACGGCGTTCTTGAAAGGTTTTCGAAGAGCGAACCTACTTTAAATTTTTGAGATTTGACTTTTGAATAATCACTGATATTAGGTGTAATTTTTCGTTCGACGAAAATTCTCCTTCACAATGCCTGCCTGATGACATAAAAGTACCAAGAAGATTATTTTGAATTTGACTTAGGAATTCAAAAACGGGTGAAGAGCAAAATTATACCAGGAATACACCAACTTGAAGAAAGGAATGAGAAATCTTGCAACAAATGATTGTAAAAAAGCATTGAAAGCTTTGATATTAAGCAAAAGATCTCTTCACTCTAGTCTAACTGCCTATCTAATGAGATGAAAAAGGAAAGTGACGCACATACAAGTACGATCAAACTGAAACTGAACTAAGGTCTATTCCGTACCATATTAGAAATTACGTCTTTTGCAAAACTATATGTTTATAAAACGCGTTCAGCTCTTTGCGGTTTCTTCTCGATAAGCAGCCAAAGTAATATGTGTTATTATACATCTTGTTTGGCGAAATCCGTTTCTCTCACGTAAAGTTTTTGATTAGCCCCCTATTTCGACTCATTCCTACATATGTTCGGATAATGATCACCTCTAAAACTTAAAATGCTTTCTTTTGCAGGTGGTAATTCGATTCATTGTTTATATTTGCCTCCTGAAATCCACTAAAATTTCTGTTTAAGCAAACGCTATCAAACAATTTTGCTTCACTTTACATAAGGAGCTGCAACAACTTCTTTCAGTACTATTCCAATATTATCACAAATAATTAACATAGAAAGCGCAGAGGCCAAGTGGTTGTGATACTCGTCGTGGAGCGTGTGGAGCCGAGCTCTACCCGAACTCTTTCCAGTAGTGAATAACAACGTCCTATGGAACGCCACGTCCACGCAGTCCTTGAGATCGCAAGGAAACTCTCTCAACCAGAATAGTATTCTACGACGTTCAATAAAAAGACGAAAACGAATTTGTTGCTAGAAGCACTGGAATCTGCATAGGGAAGAAACTGTGAAGACAGATTAAAGTGTCAAAAAGATCAATACTTGAAATCGCTGATAAGTTAACAGAGTCGCCGTGCAGCTTTCAAGTCAGACTTCAGCGAACTGCTTCTGAACGACTTTACCTCAGGCAGTTGAGCACTGATCTTTGAAACATTTTTCTTACTAATTGAATTAAGTTGCAGCAGCAATCAGAATAATGTGGAAATTAAAAGATTCCACTTATGTCCACTACGTTAGCAAAGAATTCTCGGATTTGGAACATGATAAATTAGTTTTGTTTGTCTTGTGGATGCAAAACAAAAGAGAATTTGGTTCTGTGGAATCATCGCCCAAGTTATGATTTTTTAATGAACGATAAAAAGTCCGCGCAGGCAAATCCGCGTGCCAACAGCTCCGCGTCCTTTTTTTGAATTGCTAAGAGACGAACAATTTTGCAGCAGTATTGAGCCTTTATTTTCAATGCAGTACTGTAGCTTACCTGCAAATTTCGCTCAGTGCAGAAGGAAATCCTTAGTTAGTAATTTTCAGCCACAATCTCATGAGCACATGGAGTCTCTTTGATTGATAACTCCTTAGCATTCAAGTGGTTGTCTTTATAAAGCATGAAACAGCGGAGAATCTTACTTAGATCACTTTTAATGAAAAATGCCGCAATACCAATTTTCGCATCCTCACCATTCATTTGAAACTCGAAAGTTTTTCAATCTTTGTTGCTTACCAGAAACAGAAGCAATACTAAAGAAGAAATTTCAGCGAAAAATGCTGCTTTTGAAACAATAAGAAAGAAATCGACATTTAATTTTGGCAGACATGTGGGATTGAAATTGTAGAGGCTTGAGAAAGGAACCATCATGCTGTCAGTATTTTGCTTGAAACGGAAGAAGATATGAAAACTCTCCGACGCTCTAGATGATAAAACAGGCTTTGAATTTTTTTGCAGCGAACATTATTTATTGCATTCACAGTGATTTAGTGCCATACTCTAGTGTAAACTATGATGAAGAGAAGTAACATTTCATCCCAACACGACAGCAAAGTTGACGAAAGTAGAGTGAATCACACCTTTACTTTCGACTGTTTATCTAGACTTCGCTCAGGAACAATATTAATGTAATAATATGATAACATGCTTCGAGTCTTTTATGAGGTCTGGTATGGCCTTTATGCAGTACTGAACAGCTGTTTCGCCTTTCCGGGCTCATCAATAATACGGTACCTTTCGCTGCAGCCGAACCCTTGTAGGAGGATTTACACTATTCAAAAGCAATCGACGCCGAGTAACAATCACCGCCTGCCGAGTGACAAAAGCCCCAACATTGCAGTGATCACAGTAGAGCGACCTTGACTCGTAGAGTGCATCATGCCTTCACTTTCGACTGCTTATTTGGACCTTGCCCAAAAACAGTAGTAATGTGATAATATGATAACATGTTTTGAACGGCCAAACCGAAAGGCACCGACATGAGCCTGGAAAGGCAAACAGCTGTCTTGATGCTGGTGCTATATATATATGCTATGTGCAATGATGCCTTACTAGACCTCATAAAGGATCAAGACATGTTACCATTATTATTTAATAAATGCTTCATACGTGTCAAACTACGCGAATCCGAATTCATTTTCGTTTGATACACTTCCCGTAGTATCCTGTTAAAGGCAATACCACCAGTAAAGAAGGAGTTAAAATGTGATTTCACAACGTTGTAGCAATTCCCAAGACGGCCTCTATTGATCTTGGCATGTCTCAGTAATTCCTTATTTTCTTCTTGAACCAGACACGAGGTGTTATTTAAACAGCTGACGCTTCGGAAGTCTCGCCTTTTTCAGAGTCTGCAAACTCAAGTTGCCTACATTCCAATCAGTCAAGCACCTCCAATACTCCCTCAAGAAAATCACCAGACCCAGATTCAATCGCACCAAGCCCAAAATCAACTTTAACATACTCACTGCTTTTTATAAGTCCTTTACTGTATATTTCATTTGGAGATCAACGGAAGGAGATCGCATGGACTCGTTATACACTTCATCCATCAAGAACAACGTCTTACATAGTGATTCGTATTACGAGTGATTACGAGGCATTCTTTCCTGTGCTTCATATACGGATTGCTCGTATTAATTCAGTCTAGATGCTCGATGTTTCTGATGTTTGTTAGATGTTGATTTTCGCGCTGATGTCTATATGTTTCTGTGCAAGGATGTGACCTCTATGTCAAAATTCACTCCGTTTACGTGTCCGTGCCCAATGCTGTGACTAGCGGTGTTCTTGCTTTAGTGTTACGTTTGTCAGCTAAGTGTTTCTTCTATGCGAGCATAGAGCGGCCCACCCGTCTCGCCAATTATTTTTCGCCGCAAGTTTCGCAGGAGATTGGGCAAACTTTGCCTGCGCTCATGCAGTCACCGACTGCGCGTTAGGGCATATTTGGCATTATTTCGTTGTACAGAGACGGTCATATGAGCGATTGTGAAGTAGTGACTCCTCAGAGTATTCGTGGTATTTCAATGGCCATTGCCGAGTTCTCTAAACCTATTCTCTTTCGAACAACGTTTCATAGCTGTACTTATCTTATTTGAGAAGGAAGAATGGATGAAAGGACTCTGTTCTTGTTGGAATTTTCGTTCGCAAGCGTCTTGCTTCCTCTAAATCTAAGCCTAGGGGTCACAAACTAGTAACCATTAGAAATGGCGGTACTGTTCTACTATGGCAGCGTCGTGTTGAGGCCCTCGCTAAAAACGTATTTTTTCCCCTTGCAAACGTTTCTATAGTTTATCGATAGCTCAAATCAAGTGAATTTCTAATGGCAAGTCTATTTAGTTAAATAGCTTATATTTGGCGCCGTACCAGTCAAAATAAGATTTTCTTCACTTCGAAGATTTCTCACTGGATAAAAGTTTTGATGTTATGAGTTTTCTATTCGTTAGATAAAAAAATCTTCTCCTATTACAATGGTGTATCTGGCTTTCGGAAAAGACTTCTTCGAGCTTTGCAACGACCGAAAGCACATTTATGTTTCATAATCAGTGAGCACTTCTATTCGGCTAGGGTGTGAGTAAGCTGTAATGCCAATCCGCTTCATAAATCACATGTGGGTTTTTTGATGAAAATCAGAGATCTCTTCCGACGTTCCAGAATTTTGTCCATATGTCCCATGTGCTTTTTTAGAAAAAGAGGTTTTAGAAAATAATTTACAGTGTTTGAAAGATTGACAAACCCACAATAAAAAAGTAGTTCATTGTTAAGGAGTCAGAAAACTTTGATCGCATCCAAGAGTGATCTAAAAACATTGTCATCTAAAGCAACAATGGAGACTACACTGTGGTATTGGCGAAGAATAAACGAAAGTTTGCAACAATCTCATATTTTCACCTACGACCATTTTACGCCACATGAACTCAGCCAAGTAAGACTTCTAAAATGGCGTGAGATCCCTCGGTGGCCAGATGCGTCGTTGTACTGCACGCCCTAACCTATTACAGATAACTAAGAAGTCCTTTTGAAAACCAAATACATCACTGGAGTCACTAGAAATTCAGACTATCGAATGGTTGTTAAAAGTTGGGGAAATGCTCTCCCCGACGAAAGACGCGTTTGAAACGCCTCAAATGTAAAACACACTTTTATTTCGGCTGTTACAGCGAATTGAAAGATTTCCTTTAAAACCTAAGTATATCGCTAGAATTGTCTAGGTTTGCAGCTACTGGTTAAGCTAAAAGCAACTTGGAGAAATCAGAAAACACTTTTTTTGAAAGGCACAGAAAGCAGCGAAGTTCAATATGTGAAGCCCACTTTTCTTGTACGAATTGCAAAGCTCTAAGAAGTTCTTTCTGAAGAACAAGCACATTTTCTTGATAAAAAGATTTGCTCTATTTAATGGCTGAGATTTTGTTTTAAAAAAACTCTTATCAGGCGAGAAATTTTAAATGTGAAACAAAATCTCATTTAGACTGGTACGGTGTTGAAAACAAGCAATATAATGAGAATATACCTTTAAAACTCATTTGATTTACGCTATCAGATAATTAAACATTCGCCAGATAACAGCAAAGAAGACGCTTTTAAGCGAAAGCCTCAATTGGGGCCGCCATAATAGAACAGTACCGAAATGGGTACTTCCCGAGTCAGTTTCACGAATTCTACTCTCTGTTCTCTTCCAGTGCACTCATCGGTGCCCGATCGAAACACGTTTTTCACTACACGCGTTTTCGTGAGTGAGGGGTCAGAGGAGAGGTAGTGGAGCAAGATATTCTTATTATTTGGCTTTTGGTACCAGCTCGTAATGTGGGCGTTAATTGAGACAAATATAGCTGCAAGACGTTGTTTGGAAACGCCAGTTTTAGAGAAATCGGTAACGATGACTCAAATGCCAGCGAATACTTTAAGGTGCCAATTAGTTTCGAACCGCTTGTATGATCGTCTCTGTAGAACGAATCAATGTCAAATATGCCCTAGCTGCAGAGACGGTGATTGCATGAGCGAGACACATTCACCTCGCCTCTTGCGAAGCGTGCGGCAAAAAATCTACCGGCGAGACGTGGTAGGCTACTCTATGTCCGCATAGAAGAGCACTTAGCTGATAAACGTAAATCTAAGCCAAACTGCCCGTTAAGGGACGCATAGGGCACAGAGGTCTGTCAGTAAATCTTGACATAGAAGTCACCTATCCTTCAGCAGGAACATAAAACAAGGCGAAAGATTTATGAAGCGTTCTGGATTAACACAGCCAATCCAGCTATGAACCGCAGGGAAGAGTGCCTCGTAATCACCCCTGATATGAAATAGTATATAAAGCTGTCGTCTTGATAAATGAGATGCATTGCGAGTCCATGTGATTTCCTCGTATCTCCACATGAATTATTCAGCGGGAGATTTATAAAAAGCGGTAATACGTTGAAATTTGATTTTGTGCTTGATTTAATTCAATCCTGATTTGGTGATTTTCTTAAAAGAAGATGGAGGTGTTTGACTGACTAGATTGTAACAACTTGATCTTTCCAGGTTCTAAGAACGTGAAACTGCCGAAACGTCAGCTACGTGAATATATATTGCTACAACACCTCGTGTCTGGCTCAAGAAGAACATAAGGATTACTGAAGCATGCCGAGGTTAATAGATAGTCGGTCTTGGAACTGCTAGGAATCTCGTTAGTAATTTTTACCATTCAAGTGATCATCGCTGAGAGGTATAGATAAACTAGGTTATCACTCTGATTTCAAATTGAGAAATTTCGCATTACTGATTTTTTGCACCTTCATGTTGATTGCATTGCTTAATAATTTTCCATCGTTTTCCTAACCGGAGAGAGAGAGAGAGAAGAGAGAGAGAGAAGAGAGAGAGTGAGAGAGAGAAGAGGCAACGAAGAGGAACAATTCAGATTATTGTGCTCGTCAACTTTTTATTCAAGCCAGAGCCTGATACGAACACCTTCAGTAGTTCTAGATGCCGAATCGGTGCAGAACATATATACACTTTGCAGTGGCTTTTTGTCATGCTCTAGAATATATTATATAAAGAGAAAAAAATTTTCTGGCACAAAAGTGAAGTGGCAGATATTATGTCGTTCTTCATATTTGTTTTAGCGAATATCTCTTGCATGATAGTGCTCCATCATGCTGCATAAGCACACAAGTGTTGAGATACGATTTTGGTTCACCTCCATATGCGCTAAGCAATCAGGTTTTAAGTTTTACTCGTATCTTAGGATGCTCCTGTTGCCATTCATATTGCATATTTTCATATTGTATCTTACTGCTATGAATAGAAACTGAACAGTCAGTGGAAGTTGAAAATGTGATTTTTTATAGTAGTTTTGCCTGTATTGCTATTAAATTCCCAAAAAAATGTCCTAACACTCATACTAGTTATACCTTTATTTCGAGTGCTTATTAAGACACGCTCAAATTTCAATAGATCCTTTCATTATTATTTGAGCCAACTTGTCATGTGGTCCGGTAAGGGCAGATCTTACTCTTTATCTCTGCAACGGTTTTGCACATGCTCCGGAAAGAGTAAGATCTGGGTCCAAATCGCGGCTGACGCAAACGTTTTTGCACACCACTCTACATTATTGGGTTTTATTTAAAACATCATAACACCGCAATCGGCGGTCAAATAGGATGATCCTCGATTATTCATACTACTTTCGTACTGATTCGGATCAGTAGAATTTTCCAACTCCATGTGAACTTAGATCCCTTTCATATGCACACATAAGTTGCAAATTCAATTAACAGGATCGAGAAAAGTCGCAACGTTTTGCATACACCTTTCTAGACGAGTAATAAACCGAGTAGTTAACAACAGTGGTTTTCACGTGCCAGGTAGCAAATCTCGCATTACAAATATTAAGATAGGGCGACTACTTAGGATAACTTTTACTTGCTGTTTACAGGGAAGAAATTTGAAACTCCATTTCAGAAGCATTTACCAATACATGCGAATGGCGCTGACACCGTGAAGAATGCGAATATTATTCGCAGTTTGAGTATGTTAACAGAGAAATGCTGATTTTCGAAACAGTGAAAGATTGCGTCATTCTTACTCATGAATAACATATTCAAAGCGCACTCAGTATTGTTGAATAATGGGCTATGTGACAAAAAAAATTAATGATGCTGAATACAAGCGAATGAGCAGCACCGTGTCATAACATTTGAATTTCCTGATGACAAGCAGTTTCACTGCAACATTCTACTTCCTCTTACAATAAAATATTTTCGTTAGTCACAAAATTCCAGTCAATGGAGAAAAAAGCTGCATCAATGTATTCTCATAGATAGAATTATTTGATGATTTCCACACAATAAAGCGCACGTGGCGCCGTGGTTAGAGGTGCTCTCCGTCCACATGATCGATGGTTTGATCTCGCGTTTATGGCTGACCAAGCCATCCATCCCTTTCGCGATTGCTAATTTGGTGCCAAACTAATTGCAGACTGGTTTGAAAGGATTAGCAGCACCGATTCGATAAAGCGGGAGGCCGCTGCAAGTTTTTGTCAAGACCATATTTACATTAAATCACTTCAAACAGAGTTTAGAAATTGAAGAGGAATACATGGCGCATCCCTTGTGGATTGATCGGCGCCGACAATTTTTAGAGTTTCTTACATTATTTGCTTCTCCGTTGCAGAAACACAATGACAACGATTCTGTTGTACGATTTAATAAATAGTCTTACATTTCTGTTTCTTGAACTGACTATCATTTGGACTCGACATGCTTAATCAATATAAGGTGTTTTCTGCTATGGGATAAGCACGTCTGAAAGATAATGTTTGCTTTACAGTAATTTCTTCCCAAATTTTAGCAAACACTTGAAAGGCTAAATTTCGAGAAATTTCAAGCTAAACTTGTTTTTGAAACGCCTCTTATAGCGCTGCAGCACCAGAAAAAAAAATCTGTTTCATACGCGTCGTGCATAATAATTCTTATTGCTCACAGAACAGTTTTTTCCTGAGACTTTCAAAGTCATTCGATAGCCTGAATCTTGGAATTACCAAAAAGCTAATTATTTTCTAATAAAGCTTTATAAGCACTGTAGCTGAGAAAATAGATTTGTGACTCACACGCGCAAATTTCTCGCAAGGCAGAGCTCTTCCTTCAGAATAATAGTAACTATGCGGTTGCGTGAGTTTCGCGATTCCAACACTGCGTTTATTGTCCAAAAAGGCGCTTTTGCTGTACAAGAGCGTAACATAATTGAGCCCCAAACACGCCGCTCGTTGCTTGCCGGCCAGGATGTATGGTGGCTGTGGATCGATGTGCGGTCAATCGATCAGCAAGCGCGATTAACACATTTAGTGCGACTTTTTTTTAGTGGATTTATCATTTTTCTTCGCTTTGAAGAAGCTCGAGATTATACAGATAACTCCTATACTGCACGAATTCCTCTACACTTTCGTATTCTTTCCAAGCAAGGCTTAGAGTGCTCAGGCATAGGCATATTAGCAGGTTTCATTTAGCAAGATAAAATGAAAAGAAGCTCCTAAGCTCCGAATTGTGATACAAGGGTTTATTCTACAGCCGCAATATGATAAATCTAGAAATTTCTACAAAACTTGAAAAAAATTTCAATAAATGAAATATATCCGTACAATAACGCGCTACGCTTGTGAAACACACTTTTCCTTTGTTACAGCGCTGTAGAAGAACCTATCCAAAAACAATCATTTGTTGAAATCTTCGAGATTTATCGAACGGTTTACTAGTAGTTGAAGAGAAGAGTTCTGTCCAATCAAATATGAGCATGATAATGCACGACGTGTATAATGCAGAATATTATTTTCACTGAGCGCGTTGAGGCGATCTTTCCAAGAAATTAATGTATATTTGAATTATTATGAATTATTTCAGATTTAAGCAATTGGATACTCTCTGATAGCTTATTGGGAAATCTTTGTCCAGCAAAAGGGATCCTTCAAAATTCCTTTCTAACAACAAAAAGTACTCAGTGGTATTACGTTTTAGCAAAATGACGCAGCAGTATATTATCTGATCACATATCTTGAGCCTTCCATGGCGTCTGTTACAGTACTTAAGTACTAGACATTACTTCGGGTTCAAAGCCTCATCAGTAGCACGGTGCCTTTCGGTTCAGCTAATCCATTGCAGGCGATGCATATACCCCTACCATAAGGATATTGATGCCGAATTATTTGCAAAATCACCGCGTAATCAGGTCATAAAATCAACCGACATTACAGTGAACAACAGTCAACCGCTCATGGTTGGTAAAATGAATCATATCTTTACATTCGACTGTTTTTATAGACCTCGCTAAAAAATTTGTAATGTGATAGCATATCTTGAACCTTTCATGAGATCTGTTAAGGTGGCACTGTTATGGTCAATAAAAACATACAAGTGTAAAGATATGATTCATTTTACCACCTATCAGCGGTCGACTATTGATCACTACAATATCGGTGGATTTTATCGTGTGGCACGCGGTGATTTTGCAAATAATTTGGCGTCTATTTACTGATATATAGGGGGTATACGTATTCCCTGCAAGGTATCAGCTAAACCGAAAGGCACCGTGCTACTGATGGGGCTGAAAGGTGGAAACATGTGTCTAGCACTATGTATGTGTCATAACAGATCTCATGAAAGGCTCAAGATATGTTGTTAGATTATATATTGTTTCGAACGATGTCTATAAACAATAATTGAATGCAAAGGTATGACACAACAGCCCTCCAAAAACTTAGTCGAACAACGTTTTAGAGCTTCCGTTCTGCGTAGCTAATTGATCCGAGTCGATATACTCCTAGCCCTTCAAGAAAAAGAGTTTTTGTAGTAAGCTCAAATCTGATAAAGCACAACTCGGATGAAGTTTTTTTTCACTAAGTGAGTTTCTTTATACACAGCGACTTAGCGCTGACTTTCTACTGATAATATTTCCATGAAGGCAACCTATCTTCAAAATACACTAATTTATGCCGTTTTACTCACCTTATTTTCTGTTTTTTTTTTCAAATTGAAATTGGTTAACAAGAGGATTCGCATGTTAGCTCTCAATGTATCTTGATTATAGATCTACGTACTCAGTAGTTTATCAAGCGACATTGCTTCTCAGAAAAAGAGAAAAAGGAAATGAAATCCCTAATAAGTTCCGACTTACACAGAAGGTCCTCTTTAATAGAGAAACACATTTGAGCATCTAATTCAGAAGATATCCACTCTTATTACCACTAGAGAAATACTGCAGAATACTAAGGAGGTGTACAAGAGAAATCATTGTCTTTTAAGAGGCTTTATTCATACAGAGCGAAAAATAGTGGCCTTTCAAAGGGATGCTAGATGCGTGACTCTCAAATCCTTCTGCAACACAGTAAATTACACTTCCATTTCTGAACGGCTTCTTGGTTCAAAGGCTAATTTTTAAAGATTTATGAAGTTATCGCTTGATGATAGAGAATCATTGAAGAGCGTCCACTCATGTAGACTACTGGGATTATCATATGGTACTTCTCCATTATCTCTACCCTAGTTTGAGTTTTTGCTTTTTCAGAATTGAAAGTAAATACCTCGATAGCTCAGATCAAGTGGTTTCGAACTCTATAGATTATTTCCCAGATAAAAGGTTTTTTGCTCTGTAATACTCGAAATGAAATTTTGTTTCACATTGGAGATTACTTGCCGGACAGAAGTTTTGTATAAGCAAACCCTAATAATCAGCCAGAGCAAGCTTGGTGATTCAACAACATGTTTGCCTTTCAAAATGGACATCTTGGAGTGCTGTAACAATCAAACGATAGATAGATTCCGCACTTGGTGAGCGCTTCTTGTCTGCTACGGTGTGTGTACTAGGTTTAATATCGATCTGCGACACGAATTATATGTGAATTTTTTTAAACGAAAATCAGGATTGTATCTGACACCTCGAAATCTTCTCTACACGTTTATGGGCTTTCTTTCAGAGAGAATTTTTTTTGCAAACAATTTATTATGTTCAAGAATGACACTCACACCAGTATAAAGATCAATTTCGAACGAAGCAAAACTTCACTGGATCCGAAGTGATTCCAAAAAAGCTGTTATTTCAGTCCAGGACTATGTGTGGTTCATGCCAACACCTCTCCTTCACTATCGACGTTGACTCTGTGTCCATCTGTGGAAGGAACGAGGAGCAGTAACGAAGAGTGCTTTCGTACCAATTTCCGACTCTATATTGACATTATCGCGACACCTATGCTTCTTACATACGCAAGGATTTTTGTAAACAGAACTAGAGCTTCATCGGTGCCCTTTCTTGCACAGGAGTTTCGATTTTATAGACCGTGTTTTTGTAGGAGACGAAGACTTTCTCTCGGAGGTTGGGGAAGTAAAACATTCATGATTTAATGAACTCGATGAGAAGTAGAAGACAATCAATGGCATTTGACGTGCAATGACCTACTCAATGTGGCGATTGTTGAGATGGCTCGTTGGCCTGGTGCCAATGTTGCACTGCGCGGCACCTAATTTTCTTTGGCTGCTACAGCTCACTAAGAAGTCCTTCAAAAAACGAAATGCATCACTCGAAATAAGCAAAATTTATGATAATTTAATGGTTACCGATAGTCCAAGAGAAATGCTCTGTCTAGCAAAGATGCATCCCAACGTCACAAGTGTGGAACATAATCTTACTATGGCTGTTACTCGCCCTAAAGGGCAATATTTCGACAGGCACGCGCGTTTTGTCAGTTCGCCATGCTTCTATTTCCATTATTCCTTTTGGAGCATAGTATAGTTTACTCGAGATTCCTACGATTCTACGGTCTTCTTATGACGTATCGAATGCACCTAGGATTGAGTGATGAGCAAAAATTCGACCTCAGGGCTGTAGTTGAATCCACATTTCACCCATACGAGGACACGTGTTACCACTGATACCATTGTGGCCACCACTTATCCACCACTCATTTTTTGAGACCACTCTGTCATAGCTCTCAGGTACTAAGCTTAAGGTTTGGTCAGTGTTAACAGTATCGTTTTATAATCCGCAGCCTGACAGTCATTGCTATATATACTTTATCTCGACTTTAGGTGAAATTAACTGGATAGAGCCCTCAGTTTGTACTGAATTATTTATACACTTATGGAATTGTTGTAATGATGAAAAAGAACACCTGAGTTCTCGAGTTCTCCTTTTAAAATCAGTATTCTTCATTATAATCATTTCTTCAAACATTCCCTCATTACGTGACGATCGAAGTAATGTGTACACATAATATTCGATTCATGCCAATACATTAGCTAAAAGTACGCTGAATTTATTTCGCATGTTTCGCGGGATGACAAATTAAAATCTCCGTCAGAGCCGTAACTGCGCTCTCACTTTTCAATGCACGATGACCAAGGCTCAATAACTGTTCGTGTAACTGTTCCGTGTTGTAGCACTTCCGTGTCGTCTTAACTGAATTTCTGAGCAGCCGAAGAATTTTGCCTACAGCATTCATTTTGCACTTTCGACGCGATACTGTAATATGCCGGCGAATTCCAACTGATGCACACGAAGCTATGCTTTTAGAAAACATACTGTCAAGATGTGTTATATTTTTGAGGCGGTCTCAAATAATAATCGGTTTTGAAAGTCTATATATATATATATAGTATATGTATATTATATATGGCGCAAATGCCGTTAGCTAAGCAACGCGAACAGGGATCGAGAATGACTCATTATGGGAGGAATGCCAAGGTGACTCTGAGTGCTAATAATCTGGCGTAGGTTCCTTTATTGTAGGGGATATATTCCTTTCAAATAACTGACTGAACAAAAACACCGTGCTACTGATGAGGGCGAGAAGCTGAAATACGAGTCTAGTACTTCACAAGTGCTATAAAAGACCTCACGAAAGTCCTAAGATATGCTTTCGAACAAAAAACTCTTTGGCCACAATTCTAAACCGAGAGTCATGCTAGTGCTTGAAGTTCCTCCCCATTCCTCCTTCTTATTTGAATGGCGAGATCAATGAAGCACCTTGCCTTATTTATGTTCAGAAAGAGAATTATACCACTACCTATTCCTTGCTTTCTTACTTTGTATTAAGATGGCCAATAATACCAGGTCGAGGAAAGAAACTTCTTAACACATTGCAAATGGCTGAAAACTTTATGTTTGTTTCACACAGTATCGCTTATTGTGGAATTTTGATGTGAATGTCTTAGGAATCCTTAAGAAGCGGAGCCTTCGCGTTTTGATACGGGTATTGCTGGAATTGACAAATTTTTGGCGGAAGAATGCTCCGAATTAGATCTGTAAGTGCCCAAAGGTGGTGCAACTGTGAGCCATGTGGCTGGTGGTTGCAAGCTGATCGAGCTATGATTCAAAAGCGAAGATCTCAGTCTCAAAGACCAAACACCGCTCCCTTTGGCCATTGAAATTGCACGATAGAGGAACACCCCCCCCCCCCCCCCTTTGCGGGAATTAACCACTGGGGACTTGGCATCGGGAGAGTCCAGTGTCTTATCGAATGTACGGCTGGAATCCATTCTCCAGGAAGATTGACTTTGTCCACAAGAAGCCTCAATAGATATTGTCCTGCGTGGACCGCCACTATGAGACATGTGATCAAGTCCAAAGAGGTATATTAGGATTGTTCTAGATTTAATTTAAGGCTAAGGAAATGTATTTTGATCAGCCAGATCCGCGATTGAGACTTGTGTTCCACAGATCGTTGGATCTAGCAGATTCATGGATAATGATGGCTCTTTAATTTTGAAGAGTAACTATCGTTCTTAATTCTGCAGAAGATCTTAATGCGCATTGTGCACTTTGAATGTAACGCTGAGGTTTTAAAGTGAACATTTTCCTCAACCTAGTACTTTGTCCAATTGCTCGTTGCCCTGGCTGCGATAGAGAAAAGCCGTTCTCAGGGCTTCTATTACATAAGCTTTGATTAAGGATGAATTTAGGACAAAAAAAGGCTAACACGTAAAAGTAAGTTTTAGAACGAATTTCACATCATCTATTCCATATTCGTACTGTGAAGTGAATAGAGGTTTCGAGAAAGGGAAACACACACGTTGCTTATCAGTAATACTGAAACTGAATTGACACAGAGCCATTATGTTAATATCTCCGGCATTCCCAGTTACTGAAACGGGCTCGTATTTTCTCACAGCAACTAATC